>VTPC01090599.1:469008-626466 GCA_011009095.1 Ignelater luminosus
ATGTAGAATCCAAATCTAAGGTCGAAATTCCAAAATTTAAAATAGAAGGTGGACAGACACAGACAGGCTCCGCAAATTCAGTAACGACTCCTATTGGAGTTCGTTGAAAAAGCAAACATTTTTCAGTTTGACAACATGTAAACAAGAGTAAAACATCTGGTAGCGTTTATTTGTTCCTGCGTGGCTGAGAGTCATGGTATTTAGAGTTATACAGCAAACCGCTTCTCCTGCATTTGTGCATGTTATTTCCGCATCTTTTTTCCTAATGGGTACTGTACAAGCCCTTGTACTGAAATGGCAGCGCTTCTCAATGAATCCGTTTTATCCTTTGGAACACACTCCGGCATTATAAAAATCTTCTGACATAAATCAAATTCAGCTCGACTGTATAAATTGGCCAACATCCCTGCTTTTGTACCTAATTTGTACAAATTATCTTCATTGACTTCAAGAATAACTGCAATTAAATATAAATGCAGGCTTAGACATGTCAACGTTTGGTATCGGGACCGTGACGTTGTTTCCAGTTTTAGCGATAGGATGTGTTTTTTCGGAAATTCTCTTCACTTTAGCAGCTTACTTTTTTAGGTTTCGGGATGCAGCGTCTCTGCCTTTTTCTTTGCTACAATACGTGCCCATAAAATCATATTATTCTTCATTCCCCATAGCACCAAAAAAGCAAGCAACATAAAAACACTTTTTACAAATTTTACATTCAGTAGATTGCTCACAACGTGTTATTGCTAAATCATACATTATGCAGCTCGTATTTTTTTGGGCTTTTTCCGAGGTCTTCTTTAATACGTGTTCAAGTGGTTTATCTTGTTCAGCAACTGACAAACGTGTTTCGAAGTCACCTCAGAGGTCTGCTTCAAGCCTGGTACATTTTGCTCAGCAACTGCCAAATTTTCGTCAGATATTGCTTCTGAAGGCTGTTCCAATGATGGTATGTTTTGGTCAGCATATGACAAAGTTTCTTCCGATGTTTGTTCCAACGTCTGCACCAACAGTGTTTCATTTTGTTTCACAACTTATAGGTCTTCCTTCGTATTCAATGTGTCCAGAATGCAAGCTTGCAAAGAAGTTGTCGCTAAACCAAACCTTGCTTCTATTCTGAACATAGCTTTGTACTGTTTTTGGCGAATTCCGGAGTGGTAAGCACAATTTTTTATAAATTGAGTAAATTTCAAAACTTCTGACCATTTTGTCGTTGCATTATCTTTCATCCAACATCAACATGCTATCCACGTCATGATTCGCTCGCTCGACAGAACCTTGGCCACGTACAAGTTTTAGTTAAGATCATAGGTTTTTAACTCATCTATTGTTTTATTAACAAATTCCCGCCCGTTATTACTATGTAATATACATGGTAAATATATCAACAATGTTGTAAGCCACTTCTTCAGCGTGCTTGCTTTTTAATGGTCTTAGTATTACAAATTTCGTAAAATAGTCCTGGTGGACCATGATGAATTTGTAGTAACCGTCAGCTTGGCTTTGCATGTCAATTAAATCGATTTGGCATCGAGTATTTAATTGTGCATGAAGAATGGGTTTGGAGATAAATCCTTTTCTTGCTTTCTTCCTTTTCAATTGACATGCCTCACACATTGCAATATACAAATTGACCATTTCAAGAGTAACATAGCAATATTTCCGAGCCGTTTCTGTTTTTTAAGCGATCTAGTTCACGGTGTCCAATGGCCGTATGAGCAGAGAATTTCACCAACAGGTAAATAGTAGCGAATATCGTTATTCCGGTGACCTCCTCAATATCAAACCTTATCAACCGCCTATGCTAAAGAGCAGTTTTACGTGCGATTTGTTTAGCAGTTTCAATATACAGTTTAAAATATACCTATATAAGCTGTTATTAGTACGATATTTGTTTCTCGCCTAACCTCTTGTAGCAGGTTATTATAATCTTGCCTGTGTAAAGTGACTCTCCTGGCAGTTAGGTATCTTCGAAAGGACTTAACTGCTCCGTAAATATTTTTTTCTTGTCTGCCATTATTGAGAACTTTCTGGAAATCTCCCGCACACGGCTGTGTTTGTTATGTTTAACCGCGCTTAATTTCGGGTTTTCACTAATATTTTTAGTTAGAACTAGTTATTTCAAAGGCAGAGATGGTTAGAATTAGTTATCACTGAAAATGTCAGTTAAAACCCATATTGCTATAGAGAAATATATTTTTTCAGGTATTTACGAGAGGGAGCGTGACATTGCGTTTTAACTAGTTAAAACTAGTTTTCAGAAGTACTATCAGTTACTACTAGTTTTTACTAGTTAAAACGCATTTTTCCTAATTTCAGGTTTTAACGGTAACATATATAATTAGCTTAAATATTTAAGCAAACAAAATTTGAGAATATATTTTAGAAGTTGTGTTGGCAAGACAATTTAGTTATGGTATGTAGTAGTTTTGTCTTATAATTTGATTAATTTTCATTTGTCACACGTTCATGAAATTTGAAGTTATTTATCTTCACTAAAATTTAAATATGCCACTGTTCCTTTCACTTGATTTCTCATTTATTCTATAAGGTTTAGTTTGATAAGGGGAAAACTAAGTTTTCACGATATATTGAAGATGAATGTTCTAGTCTTCTTACTTTAAAAATAAATCTAATACAAGAATTTTGCAATTTTTGGATTTTATAGCAATTTTGAATATTTAAACATGGACCGTAGACTACATTACAGTAATCAAAAGTAGATAAAATTAAGGCATCGATTAATTTTAATTTCATTTGTTTGGGTAATACAAACTTAAAACACCGAAGTTTACTGTACGCAGAAGAAATCATTTCATTAACATAAGCAGTAAAGTGTCTTTAATTAACTGTAAAACAATTCCGTCAACTAAGATTTGACCAACCAAAACATTATTTAGTTTTGCAGTTTGCCTAGTTATGCCTAATAACAGAACCCAAGATTTAGTGAAATTAATAGTAGGAGCATTATCTTTTGCCCATTTCGTTAAGTTATTTAAATCTTCATTGATCAGTGAAATAGCATTTTGCCAGAGATTGACATCAAAAGAATAATTAATCTAAGTGTCATTAGCATAACAGTGTATAAGAGGGTGTTACATAACGACCGTGAACACTTTTAAAGTTTAATAGATTTTTAAGTTTCACGCGAAGACAATCATTTGTAACAGAAAACAATTGCAGTGACAGTTCACTTATTCATGATCAAATATTTCAAATGAAATCAAACATGGCACGAAAAAAAATAGATCCAGTTGTCAAAGGTCGCGTTTTAGAACTTTTAAACGAAAAAGCAAGTTATAGAGTGATTAAATCGAAGTTAAATGCAGAGTATTCAAAAATCTTTAGGAGTGATATTTAAAATAAAAAGTGAAAGTGAAAAATGAAAGAAAAGTAAAAAAAGATCTTCACTGGGTAGACCGAGATCGGTGGTAACAAACGCCAAGTTAAAAGAGATGAAGAGAATGGCATCCCAGATCAATCCTCTGAGCCAAAGACAAATAGGAACGATGATAGGTGTATCGGAAAAAATAGTTAATTATCATATTAACAAAACCTTAAAGTTAAAAGTGAGACAAAAACTCCAAGTTCATCGGTTGACCAAAGTTAACATTGAAAAACGGAAGAAACCTTCTTGGGGTTTATATCGTGCTTTAAATAATGGTAAATAGAAAAAATACATCACCACCGATGAAGCATGGTTCTACATGAATAATGTAAATGGAACACGGCGTATTCAGTATGTTTCCAGAGACCACATTGGAAGTTTACCAACGACGACAAAATCATTCATCAGGATTTATGGTTTGGGGTAGGGTTTCGTTTAACGGTAAAGCAAAACTACATTTTATTGATCCCGGGGCAAAAGTTAATAGCATATATTATATCGACAACGTTTTGAAACCTTTTTTGACCAGAGACGCCTCACGTTTGTATCCTGATGGTCATTTCGACTTCCATCATGATTTCGCACCCTCGTACGTTTCTAAAGTCACCACGGAGTTTATGAAAGACAAATTAAAATTTATTTCCTGCCTGAGTCACCTGACGCTGCTCCTATAGACTGTTTTGTGTGGGGCTACAGGAAACAGCAACTTTGGAGAACCAAAGCGAAGAATGTGGCAGCTTTAAAACGCGCCGTAAAACTAATAACTACTAGTGATACTTCATCAGCACCACAAGCATCAGACTTAATAGACAAAACAGCTTTTATAAGTTCAGTTTCAGTAATTGAATTAAACTTAAAAAAAGTTGCAACAGACTGGCTTTGATTTTTAGAAAAGGAACAAATTTTTCGTAAATCAGCTGAAATATTATTTGCTGGATCAGATATTAGATCATTACGAATTTCTGTACTATCTTTTATAACTACGTATCAAGAATTTCAAAGTTTTTCCAAAGTTTACGAGGATTGTGTAAATTCTTACGTAATTCATGATTTATATAGGCTTTCTTTTCTCTTCCAATAGAAGCCGTAGTAAAATTTCTTAATTGTTTGTAATATAGCCATTTTGAAGTAGTATAAAGAGAAGTACATTTTGGATTATCCATGGTTGGTATTTTTAGTAATTTTTATTTATTTAAGAGGCTCAAATTTACTAAATGTATCAGTTATACATGTAATATCATTTTCTAATGTTGCGAACATATCCGGTCTCTGCCTTGAGTTTCGTTCTAAACGGATTTATTTAATATGAATTTACTGCTTTATTTCATTTTAAACTATTTATATTGTTAAAAGATATTTTGTTCAAGGTTCCTTAAAAATTCATACTGCTAAAATTACCCTGTGTACGTGCGTTATTTCGATACAGAATCGTCTCACAGACGTCTAAATATTTTTATACTTCATCAGTTCGCAGAAATTTTGTTCATGCTTCAGCATCTTTATGTTTAGAAGAAAGGCTGATATATGCTCACCGAATAGGGGTTTGTAATTTTCCACGGTTTATGTCTGCCCATGTTCATTTTGATAATTCAGTGTAGACCCGGCTTCTGTCGTTGATTAATTTGAGTCATCTATGTGTGAGAAAAGATTAGTTTTCTCATGGAGTTGAATTTGAAACGCTGAAAAAAACGGCCGACCGCGCGCGTGTTTGGGGCTTTGGTCGCCAACGCACAGGCCGGTCCATGAGAGCACGGTACCGTCTTTCTTTTATCTCGCCTGTTAAAAACCAAATCGTACCGTGAATTTAATTTTTAAGTGCTCTTCGTGAGCTTTATAGTATTCTTCGGGAGTGGGTTTTGAAAAGCAATGACGACAAGCTTATCGGATCTGAATTTCTAAGTTCACGAGTAGAAAGGATTACTCCTAAGTAATGAATTTCCCAGTTAGTTGCCGTCTAGTAAATGGGATCGTATTGTTTAACAGCGAGGCTATGGAACTTTCTTTTGATCAATGGAAACGAGAAAGAGGCTGGAGATTTAAAATGTTTATTTTACATCAAGTTACTGAGCCAATGTAGGTTCCGTGGTAAGTAAAGAGAATCAAGTTTGACCTCAGGACACGATTTTAAGTCTTTACATACAGGGCGATATTTTGAGTGAAGCCTAGATACAGAGTGTTATTTGGAAAGGAGTCCTCTGGCGCCCTCTAGGTGTCTTTTTTGGTTCTCAGTTGAAATTTAAGCCTTAGGTTCAGGCAATTACGTGACTTTGGACCACGCCCAATCTTCGACTTCGAGCTACGGGATTGAACATCTTCCGATTTTTGGCTTACATGGGAATTTAGGCCTCTTTTGCAGGTTTTTCCCGTTACATACAGTTATTAAAATAATTGATTTTATCTTCAATGTTATCAATAGAATCTATGTAACCTCATTGTATTTCACCTAATCTTTCTTTAATTAGCTTATCATTTATATTACTGTAATCTCTATAAATGTGAAATTTACTAATTGTTTAGAAGTAAAGGAATGTCTATCAAGCACAAAATAAAATTCTGATTAGAAGGTTCAGGTATCGGAACAATGCCGTTTTTGTTAACTGAAATATTAGTAGACACTAATGCCCAGACATCGAGATTGATAACAAACCACGTGACCACGAAATTTACTGCTATAATAAACAATGTAGTTTTCCAGTGGCGTAGTATTGAATATACGATGAAACTACTTAAAAACTTAAATATTTCAAATGTATTATCACACTTTGAATCTATTAAATCTAACTTACATCGATTAACTCACAAAAACAAATTGAATCTTGAAAAAGAATCTTTTTGCACCACTTTTAAATTAGTGATCTCGTGGTTTGTGATCATTTTCGAAGTCTCGGTATTAAGTCTGTTAACGTACTTGATTTATCAGTAATTCGCGTAGGGAACGAGATGATTTGCTTGAGATTAAAAGAAGAGCATCAATCTTCTAGATGATTCAGAGCAGACAATGGGACTAGATAACTAATATTTAAATTTCCCAAACAAATTACTTTATCGCTGACTGATATTATAATTAGAACATTTTCCAAGACTGAAAGAGAATCATGTTTAATATGTGATAGTATGTAAAGAACACCAATTGCAATTTTCATTTTTCTAATCTTGACACTCAACCATAACTGCTTTATAATTCCTTCATCGTCAACACTGGTACATGTATTTGTAATTATTATATTTGATTTTAAATAAAAGGCAACACCACCATTGCAACATTCACGTGGTCTTTTCTTACCAAAGTATATCCAGGTATATGTAGATCTTCAGAATAAATATGGGAATTGAGCCAAGTTTCACTAAGGCCTATGATGTCAAAATTAAAGTCTAATAAATACTATTTAGAAGCTTAAAATTTTCGAAGTTGCGATCTAATGTTTAAATGAACAATCAATAAAGCATTTGTGTTGGTTTTTCCTAAAGCATCATATTTAGCTAAATTAGAACTACTAGAACTACTACATTTAAATTATAATAATTATACTTATTAAAAGTAAACATCTCATCATCTGAGGATAGCCGTTAAGACTTTTGCGCCGAGAACCATTACAGTAAATTAGTTGCGAGGATTTCATTGTTCTTTACCTAGTAAACGTAAACTTGAATTAAACTGATTTCCTGCTGGGATATCTTTGTATCAAAATAAAATATTTTCTGGAAGATCAAAAGCGTAGTTATTTGTGAATTTAATAAACTGTGAAAAGTCTTAGTTTTAAATGTAATGAAAATCTTCGCCTGTTGAGAATTGACTTTAGCATAAAAGAGAACCGTTTAGGAAACGTGCAAGAAATTGCTAACTTAGAAGTTTAACTAATCTCTAACAAAATTAAGTTAATTAAGAACTGCTAAGTTTATTGTGGAAGTTATTGGAATGTTCAGTGTCTGCATTCATTGAAAAGTGAAGTGCAATCCTCTCTGTTCAAACATATTTGATATGTTTTCATTGTGTTTGGGAAGAAATTTATAAACCTCTTGTTCTATTGTAAGAATTTCAAGTAACGGATTTTGTTTTAAAGGTCTCATACAAACAAGATCTCTGTTGGATGGACACGTACAAGATTACTAAGATTAGGTTACAGAATTTCTTGTCTAAGATAAGTCGTATTGGCCATGAATCCATTTATTAGGTTATGTTTACTACACGAGGGTGTTTCATGAAGGTATAAAGCATCCCTAAAGCTCTGTTTAACAGATATAAAAGTTATATAATCATGCCTTTTGGTGAAAAGGCTTGAGCCTTCTACTAGTACATAATTATTAGTAAAAGCCTAGAAATCAACTAAGTATCTTTTGGAACGATTCAGTTTACTTGAAAACCTGAATAATATAATTATATTTTTTGTGTTTGTTTATATTTGTTTGCTTAGTTCGATGCAAGAGTTTAAGTTTGCCTTTTGCTATTTTATCCAAGGGTGCACTTTGAAAGACAATTACGTTTAAATTTTAATTCTCAGATGAAGGTGTTAACAGTTATTCAATTTTGATGTTGTCTTTGATAGGATTAAAACCGTCACAGATAAATAATGAAACGCTTTAAAGTGGTAAAAGTAGATTCATACTTCATTCTGACTATTGTCATCGACCTGGGACAAGATGTTGTTTGTCTAAAAATGAGTTGCGATTTGTAAAGTTATAGTATCCTTTACGCGTATTGCAGTAAAAGAAAGGATGTTGTCACTTCCTCTAACACGAATTCCAAAAATTTTGGAGATAATACTCAATTGTGAATATACTTAATAATTATATCTCAGTCTTGACTATAGACTTAATTCTAGGACTTACTAGTTGTAACGTGGCACCGCGATTGGCGTCCTTAAAATTGTCTAAATTACACCGAGTTTGGAGTTGGACAAAAATCTTGACCAAGTTATAATATACATTAGGGCAAGATTATCGTTTCAATTCCGCCTTCTCAGATATTGTTACAACTGTGACCTAAATTCCTTTCCTTCTGGATATGGGGTTGGTTTCTTTAAGTGATCCAGTGGTAATTTTTTTTAAATGTTATAAACTACATGACAACGATGCAATCGAAAGCCAAAATGAAATTAATTTGAAATTGTTTTGATTTGATCGTAACTTTCTACTTTTACTCTTGAAAGTGACAGTTACCAATAAGACTTAGAAATTAAGCTGGCCTTCGAATACAGAAATCTCCAAGGAGATGATTTTACCAAACAATAAGTGAAATTCAAAATAAGCTAATTCACTTAAAGCAAAAGATTACTATAATAAAATGTGGCGTCAATATAATTAATCAAAAATTACTTTTTGTTTAAAGATGATTAAATATCTAGTTCAGAAAGTAAAAATTTCGCATGTAATCCCTTGCAAATACATTTTTTATTGCATTTGTTTCCTACAATTTTAAATAAAATTTCAAATAAAAAAAAAATATATTTGCAGCATATTTTCAATCATATTGAAAGTAAACAGATACCTTTGCTGTAGAATTTTAATCAAACACGTCTATATGATTAACAAAGTTAGACAGATTAAAACTGAAAGTTAAAGCCGATAAGGTATTGACGTGTAATTAATATTTTGGATATTATGTACTTAATGCATTAAGGTTCCCAAAGTAAAATTCATTCCATCGTATATAGGAAATTCTTATTAATCGAGGACAGGGATGTATACACATACAGGTAATTTAGGAAAACACTTAAGTTGTTTGTATTTCCAACACCCTCCTGATATATTGCTTTCGATATTCGGTTCACGTCAGCGAGGATTTCTGTTCAAGGTTTTATGTCACGCGTTGGTCAGTATTAGGGAACAGTTATGTAAAGGTAAAACGTGATTTTTATACCGCTTTGCTTTCTTGACGGGTGATGGCTGGTAAAGGATGTACCTACAATCTAACAAAAGAAATCCAAGAATACATTATTTAAGAATATGTTTGAAAGCTATAGTATCATTTGTTTTTCTGATAATTTCGCAAGGGAAGTTCTTTTCCTAGCGTTTAAAAATTTGTGTATTCATATTATTATTATAATTATTTATGCAGTAGTGCACAAAAGTATAAATGCATGCCAAATATCTTCGATACTATTGAGACTATTGAAACACAGTTGCGGCGTGAGCCAAATTCAATAGAAATACTTGTATTCCAATCCAATTTCCCATTTAACCGGAAACGCACCCGACGTTAAAATTTCAAAAGAAACATTCAATTCCTAGTTCAGCAATATCGGATTTGACACGCCTGTTTGATTAACCAATAAAGTACTAGATTCTACAACTAGCCATAGTAATTTACGATTTTTTCCGAGATATAAGAATAACTTGTAAATACTTATAGTATCATCATCATCATCAAGAAGAAAAAGAAGGCTGTGATTACGCTCTATTTTGGGGATGAGCAAAAAACAATGGCCAAAAGATTTTTGTGTATGTTCTATGTTAAATCATGTCCAACTAATATTTTAGCATTTGCTTCGGAAAATTTCGATTTTAAAGAAAATCAAATAACGATTATCTAGTAAATTGTAGATTTCTACATAAAAAAGACACTAATAAATTGATCTCCAAAGTAAATTACTTTTTTCGAAACAACATCATCCATTGTTAAAAAGAGAACTGCCTCCAACAAAAAGGCTTTTTGTGCAATCATCTGAATAGAAGAATTCGGTATTTTCGTCAAATGGTTCAGACATTTCTTAAAGCAAGTACCTACTCATATCCTACGGTACGTAATACCTCAGCAATGGACAATATTCTGATATTGTTCCCACATTCGACTCATTGACTGCAAGTCCTGAATATTACCTTCATCCATCCTCTCTCACTATACTACAAACACGCTGTAAGGGTAGTGGCTGCAAGATAAATTTGACAAAATAGTCGGAAATCACGATGTTGGTACCTTTTTTGGCATACAAAATGCAATCTCCGGTTTCAAGAGAACTGGAATATACTCTCTTGAACGAATTTTCCAAAGGATTGCCTCGCAACTACTAAAACAACCAATTGTTAGCTGATAATTGAGAACCAATCTAAGACATTCACTTTCAACGGCAGCAGCCTGAACAAAGACACTGCCAACAATGGCAATTGTCTGACTTTACAAAATTCTGTCCGTTCCTTACCTGGATCATGCAAATAATAATGAAAGTAATCACTTATGAGTAAGGTTCGTGGAAGCCAAAAAAGTGTAGCTGCATCTATACTCAACATTAAAGACCTGAGAAAGAGAAAGTTGGTAAAAATGTAAAATTAAGTTAAGAAAGTTAGATGACAACTCTTTTCGTTAGACATATGAGCAGGCCGTAACACTACTACTAAAGGTTGTGAAATAAGAAGAGAATCTTTTCCCAGAGAAAGTCAAGCACTAGGATGCACTCTTCCGCTGACCGGATAATCAAATAATAGTTTTTAAAACTTGATTGAAACAAAATACTTGTAAAGAATTTTCTTCCTTCTTTAAATTAGTCAAATGCTTGTTTTTCTTCAACATTAAACTTTGAGGCCATCAGACCATCTCTTCCTTGATCGGTCTATTGTTCTTCTCTTCGGTGACTTGCAATTCTCACCACTCTGTCTTCTGGAATTCTACTAATGTCGCTGTTCCATTCTTTCTTTCTCCCTTTAATCCATTTATTTACTTCCTCTATCTTTCATATATTCCTTATTTGTTCACTCGGTACTCTGTCTAGTAGAATTTTATCCGATATTTTTCGCAACACCTTCATTTCCATTGTTTTTAACATCATTTTGTTAGTTTTCGGCTTCGTTTCCGCGGTATATGTCATGATAGGTCTTGCTACAGTCTTATATATCCTCGTCTTCACTTCCGTTGTTAAGGATTCGTTTCTCCAAATCGCGTGGTTCAGATATCCTGCAACTCTGTTTGCTTTGTTTATTTGCTGCACTACTTCTTCTATTTTTCTCCCACTGGATATTCTTACTCCCAGTAATTTGTTTCCATGACCTGCTTATTTTGTTTTCTACTGCTAGTTTGCATCTAACTGGGTCCTTAAAAATATACCATGGTTTTAGTTTTTTCGGTTGCAATTACCATATTACACTTTGTTGCTGTAGTCCTGTAGTGATCTTTACAGATTATCTTCATTATTCGCCATTATTATTGCATTGTATGCATAGCAAACTATTTGAATTTCTTTTTGTCCCATTCTGTTACCCTCTTGTTTAGTTATTTGGATCTTTACGGTCTGCTTTCTTGAACATAATTAGTATGACTTCCGTCCCCCATTCATCTAGTATTCTGTTAGTTAGCACTATTTTCTGAATTAGAACTTTAAGTTGTTCAATAATACTCCCCCTGGAGACTTTCTGCTTTTTAGCTTTCTTAGATTTCCGTCAATGTCTTTTATCGTTATTGTAGTTTCTTCATTAGATAGTTTATCTGGCGTTTCCGGAAATGGGTTGTTAACTTCTTTTTTGAAAAGTTTTGTCAAGTATTTAACCCATTCTTCCTTATCAATATGCGGGAATTCTATTATTTCTTTCATTTCACTTCTCTGGTGACTATAAAAGTCTGACTAGTCTTTTTGTAAATGTCTCCCAATATTGTACTTTTGTTGTTCTGACCAAATTATGAGTTTAATTTCTTATTTTCTTATAATCTTCATATGATTCATTAGTTCTTGTTGATTTATATCTCATATATGCTATTTTCTTTTCACGGCACTTATTTCTGACGTCTTTGAAAAACCGCGGCGTTCGTGATTTAGTTGATCTATTATTGCGCTTCTTTAATGTTCCTACTGCTTCGCAAGCGGCTTCTTGTTTTAATTTTCTTCTAGCTCAACTCTATGTCGTCGACTTTTTTTATGCAATTTATTCTGATTTTCTCTTTCAATCTTTTTTGGTACAACCCTTTTGTTGTTTCATTCCCTAGGATTTCTATTTTTAATCTTTCCTCTGGTGTCGCTTGTGATGTCTTATTCTTCTTATCAGGTTCTTCTCTAAATCTAAATTTACCCAGTATCAGATAGCGATCACTACCTAAATTGGCTGATGTCAAACTTCTTACATCTACTACTTGTTTCGGATGGATTAACCTGTTTGTTATTATGTAGTCGATCATTGATCGTTGACCCCTCGTGTTTTCAAATGTATATTTGTACTGTGGTTTATGGCCAAAAAAGGTGTTGTTTATTCTTAATTCATGTGAGGTGCAGTATCCAATCATTAGTTCGCCATTTTCATTTATGATGTTTTCATTAAATTTTTATTTGACTCCCATTACATTATCTTGACCGATTCGGGCATTAAAATCTTCCAATACAAGCATTAACTCATCTCTTGAAATTTTGTTAGTAATATCCTGCAGTTCGTTATAGAACTTTTGTCTTTCATTTTGCAGTTTGTTATTTTCCTACGCATATATGCCGATTAAATTGGCTGTTTTCCCATATATCTTCATTTTGATCCTGATGCATCTTTGTGAGATATAGTCGCATTCTTCAATCTTACTTTTGTACTCTTTTTTTATCATTATGGCTACTCCTTCTTTTGCATTTTGATCCTTTCCTACTCCGATATATATATTGTAAAGAATGAAAGGAAAATATGTAATAATAACCAAAGTAGTGACAACGACTTTATTAGAACAATCAACACAATGCGAAAACATTTGATTTGCTATACATTAACTTTAACAAAATTTTAAATAAAACTAAAAGATTCAATAATTCAAGAATCACGCAAAACTCCAAGGACGCTTTTAAGAAACAAGAAAGTAATTTTCCATAATTATAGACCGCTCTCTATATTTTAATAATAATAATTATAATAATTATTAAATCTCCTCGTGATTCACTTTTTTGAAGTTATCAGTGAAGTCATTATCTTGAGCAATTAACAATTAATTCAGTTAGCTCATTTCGAGGCAATTTTCAGTTTTCATAATGTTTCTATGCGCTATTTCAAAAATGGTAGAACACGCGATAACATCTTTATACCTGTTTGTGTTTAATATAGCGTTATGATCTAATTAAAAAGCATTCTATTATAATAAAACGCAATTACCACCCTTCACCATTATATGTTGGTGATGAATCTTCATGTTTGCGTAAATTGTATGCCTAATTTATGTTGAACACTTTGTGTTTACATTGAGTCAATGAAGAGAATTTCCACTCAGTTATCGGCTGTTTTCATTGTTTAATCCTAATGTTGACAGTTGATTCATGTTAGCTATTAGCTATATCTTTTGTATTATATAAACGTCTAGGTTAGACGTTTTATCAATATTGAGGAAACGTAGGAGATTTTCCGAACCTAGTTTTAATTATAACGCTTCGCAGCAATTCGCACGTTTTACCAATTCAGTTCACACACAATCGAAATCACAGATTGTTATTTCTTGTTCTTTTCCAGCACCAGTGTTTGTTGGTAGTGTCATTATGTTAGATCGAAAACATCCCATCCGTGTTGAAACATTTCGCTACTGTTCCGTCGTTCTAGTTGGAGGGGTTCATTTAATAAACTCAGGAAGCGCAAAAGTTGTTTAGGAGAGATGGTAGTGCATGAAAAATCGAAAAACAATAGATAGATCAAATTGCCTGCGGGCAAATATTTCCTGAAAGCCTTTCCGTCGACGCGACGTTTACGCAGTAAATTTAACATTTTTTATTTTTTCGCCTGCATTCCTAAAAAATGATACGCTGTTTTTCATTTTTTTTACCAGTTCCGCGCAGCACAATACTTGTTCTCAACAATATTTGGACATAGAAATATTCAGAGCTTGAGTTTAAAATACAGAATTTCAGTTAGCTTGTGGATTTTACTAAAGCTGTTTGAAAACTCTCATGTATACGGACAGAGTACATAAATCCGTGTAAATGAATATCATGAGAAGGGAATATCAAAGGTGGACAAAAGTCGTGTGAGGTATTTGATATGATCCTTAAGAGAGGATACGAACGGATAAGGCAAAAAAGTACAAAGTAACTAGCTAGTAATAGATGAATCTCAACTAGGATCCTCTTTCAATAGAACTTACGGTGGTTATCTTGAATTCACCTAAAGAGAAACTGGTTTAAAAGGTATTAGATAACTGTACAGGTGTACATATTCTAGTAAGTTAATGCAAAAAAATATACCAGAATAAACAATACATTTTTTTTTAAATTATTTAATTTCAATCAAGTTATAAGATTTTTATACTATCCTGGATAAAATTAAAACCTAAAGTAAAGGCAAACAAATAATAGCACACAAATTAAATTTTTAGTTTAGTTATTACGTTAGCGGTATAGGCATTTCGCAACAGTAAACAAATTGAAGCACAGAATAATGAAAAGCAAACTGTTAAAACACATTTCAAACAATCAAGAATTTAATGCCACTTACATTTACCCACCACTGAAAATTTTCATTTGTAATTACGAAATGCATAAAATTTATGTTAACATATTTTTCTTTATTTTACTTGATGTCCTTAAAGGTAAATTTGTAAAAATTAAAATTGCCAAAATATTTAATGAACAACAAATATTAAATAATACAGACTGTTTCCGGAAAAAGACGTATCAAGTTAAATATTTATCTTATGGAATTTTATATCTACACAATCGAGTTTTATATCGCAAATAAGAAAGAAAAAGGAAGACAGTTGTTGAACTGTATTTAAGATTCAAAGAGGCGGGTACGGATATTAAAAAATAAAAAAGTGTTAAAAAGGTCTCTGTTCGCTTCAGAACCATCAGAAATTGGTTACACGAGGTAAATTTGCACCCAAAGCGTTCATTACAAACGAAAACACGAAAACAGCAAAACTGGCTATTTAGTTTCAAACCACTATGATAATCTTTCATAACCAACACAGTTCAAATAAATAGTAGTAAGAAATGAAAACTTTTGTAGCTCTACGAAAGTCTTCATAACCTAAAATTTGAAAAAAGACTTGTAACGAAGTTATTTTGACTTTAATAAATTAAAAGACCATTTATAGAAGAATTATAATTTATTTGTAGATTTATCCGTACATTGTACACACCGGCGTGTTTATCCGGCTTTCCCCAGGTGGTGCCGCATGATAACGCCGGCGAACATTTGTTATGTTATAATTCAAATATTAACATTTAAGTTATAAAGCAAATTATAAATTGAATTTCCGTATAAGTATTAGAGACCGCTAATACTTATTTTATTTTATGAAGTTGTAAGAAAAACTGTTTAATTTAGAATTAACTATTTACCGACCGAATTATAAATTGTAATTATACTATTTTGAATCGCTTCATTAGCGAAGCGAACCGAGCATTTATCCCCCCCCCCCCGATTAGGCCGTTTTGCCCATGCTAGGGCATCCCCACTACAAGCGTGGGGGGACCGAGCGGGTATAAATACAAACGCCCGACCGCAGTAAGGGAGTTCCGTTCCAGAATTCGAGTTCCGAGCTCCAGAAGTCCAGCAGCCGAATTCTAGTAAGTAAACCGAACAGGAAAAGAGGTGCCCTCTCCTACTTGACCGTTCTTCTTGTTTTTCCTACACCGTTCTCTTCTTGTCCTCTTGCGAGATCCGTCCCGTTCCTACTTGTAACTGTATTGTCGGTGTGGCAGTCGATCTGACACATCACCGGTCCAGTCCAAGTTCGGTCATTCCGGTACGGGTGAGGCGGTCGATCCGACTCATCTCTGCTGGATGGCTCCGTTCCCTGTCGGCTTGCGGCTGTATTGCCGGTGCGGCGGTCGATCCGACGCATCGTCGGTCTAGTCCAAGTCCGGTCATTCCGGTACGGGTGAGGCGGTCGATCCGACTCATCTGTGCTGGGTGGCTCCGTTCCCTGTCGGCTTGCGGCTGTATTGCTGGTGCGGCGGTCGATCCGACTCATCACCGCTGGGTAACTCCGCATCCTTTTCCTTCGTATTCCCCGCTCATCACCATCAAGCACCTGACCCGACTAACGGCATACCCGACTCTGTATAACCGCACGCCGCCCGCTTGCTGCATCTTACCGGTGGTAACGATCCCAGAATTGGGTGTAGTGCTAGGTAGTGGCTTGTATTGGCTTGTTTGTATGCTTGCTGTATTACCTGCTTGTATTAATAGATTGTTTGGGCTTGATCGGTGTTTTATTTATGTATTAAGCTCTCCGAGTTTCTCTTTCAGCCGTCGACCCCTGGAGTCACCGGGTCTCCATCGTAGCTGCCCGGTGAACCCTCGCCCGACCGCACCAAAAGCGAGGTGGGGGAGTAAACCTCCTTACAAAATCTGGCGCCCGAGCACCGACCGACCGAGCATCGGAAAGAAAGCGCCACAGGTTATATAAATGTAACAAGAACGTTGCCAACTAAACTTTCCATATTTAACTACAAAAATGAAACACAGAATCTAGCAACAAGTTTATCTATCTATCAGAAACTTGTGGAAAAGTAAATTATACTATACAGGGTATCCCAATGGTCTACAATCTCACGTTATCTTTATTTGTAGAAGTAACGATTATCTGTGTCTTCAAAAATTTCTCTAAAGCCTAGATTTTCTTAAGGTATGGGATTTTGCGTGCTAAAACTATGGCGCAAAACGTCGAGTATTGCTTGCAAATATTAAGAATATTTGCTGTAAATTTCACATATAACGATAGAATAGATGTGTTGGAATTTAATGATATATTTTTCTCCCAGATCTTTGAGACTTTTCACAGGAAAAACTTTGGTGGAAGGAAAGCCCGAAATCACATGATTTATTCATTTATATTTTTGTAAATATTACTATTATTCGTATCTGTACTATATCATTAAATACATTGAACATCCAGCTCCCAGTAAATACATATTACAGCTTGAAATCTTATACAGTACTAAAGTAACACTTGAAGTTTTGTAAAGCCCATAATGTATATTTAAAAATAGCGCTATCAATGCCGAGATATTGTGTTCAGCAAGCAGTCTAGCTAAAGTTGCATAGATGACACTGGCGTAGAAAGGCGAATACTAGAAGGCGGGTAAAGACGGACGATTCAAACTATGTCTAAAACGAATTTCTATTTCACATAATTTACTAAATCCCTTGAGTAAGATGTAAAAAAACTTTATTCAGTTTTTCTTCAAATCTAAATGCTTGTAAAACTTTTAAATGAAGATGGCAAGTAAGTTTTGTTTATCTTATTTACTTATTAATCAAAAGCCAAAGGTCCAATTAGAGTCCACTAAAGAAGAAATTATACACAGTATGAACATGCAAATATAAAATGTTTACAAATTCTTATATTTTTTATTTCTCATCTATTGGAATTCATTGAAAACCGGCATCTGCATCGTAGAGCGATCTTTTGTTTGAAACAACATCGTCCTCCAAATGATGGATAATCATTGACGTTTTCAAAATCATATATGTGACCAGACCATACAATTGAAGTCACATAAAATTGTAACTTCAAAATTTTTCAAGTATTTCTAAATTTTTATTGCTTTCGCTAATAATATTTATAATTTTGTAGTGTAACAAGTTCTACAATTTCTTTAACGTTTCCGGGAATTTGTACTAATACGGTCAGTAAGTTTTATGACTTTTAGGAGATTAGCAGGTACAGATCGAAGGTTACTCTTTTAGGTATATTGTTTTCTATTTGTCGATATTTAAAGAACCAAGTGTCACAGAATTTATGAGGTCAAGGCAAATATTTGCAGAAGCCATAAAAAGGGCATTGTGAGTTTGCTGTAGGTTTATTTATTAGCTATGCTCTTTCTACTAGTTTTAAGATTATTTATATAGAAGCAAGAGAAACGAACAGAAGAAAGAATCTTCCATAGCATAAAGAAGTTGTTTTCAAAAGTATAGAATCAGTATAATATCTAAGCAACCGTTGATCGAATTAACATGAAATCTGGGATGATAACTGTAATGATTAAAGTCAATTATTGCAATTTTTTAACCTCGCCTGAATTCGAGTATTAAAGTATGTAATACTTTTCCAAATTTATAACATAAAATACAAGGTTACATTTGCAACACTTGAATTTCAAATATCGTATAAATAAAAAGACTAATTAATATATTGTAATATTTTGTTTATTTTTATACAATAGAAAACGAACGTTTGTTGTCAGCTTGAGTGTCAACAAAAGATACCGCAGTAAAATCTTACCGTGTAAATGTCTTACTTTTATAACACTGTGGAATATTAGATATGCACAATTCGCTTTATGGTGTCTTACAAAATAAATTTTGCGTAATTAATGCTAAATCAGATTTTATTTTATTTATTGAAACGTACAGATCTACGCCGAATTACACGATTCTACAAGTGGTCTTTTCTATATTTTCTATTTTTCATTATTTTGTTTTTTAATTCCATATGTCTTGATAACGTGTGCATTAAGTTACAAAACACTTGCCGCAATATTAGTTCTATTATCTATCAGTTTGTGTTGTCACGTATCAGACTGAACAAAGTCGAATATCGAGCTGTTATAAAATTCCTTACAAAACAAGGAAACACTCCAAAAACTATTCTTGAAAAAATGTTGGCTTTATACGGAGATGATTGTCCTTCCAAGTCAACTATTTGCGAATGGTCAAAATTGTTTAAACATGGTCGACAATCACTGAATGATGATCCTCGGCCAGGCTGCCCTGTTGACGTGGTCACTTCGGATGTTATTGAAAAAGCCAAGTGTTTGGTACTGGAGGATACAAGATTAAAGAAACGACAATTAGCAGCATTATTGGGAGTTTTAGAAACCACGGTTTTCAGAATTCTACATGAATGTCTTGGAATGACGAGAGTTGTGCGAGATGGGTGTAGGAAAAATAATGGCAACCGTTTTTTGGAACAGTCAAGGAATTTTAATGACTGATTATCTGAAAAAGGGTAGCACGGTAACAAGAGAGTATTATACGAGCTTAATGCATCGCCTCAAAGAGTCTATCAAAGTGAAACGGCGAGGAAAACTGACAAAAGGTGTCCTCTTGCTCCACGACAATGCACCATTGCACAAGTCAGAAGTTTCAAAAGCTGCCATTGCTGAATGTGGTTTCGTAGAAATCGATCATCCGCCTTATAGTCAAGATCTGCCCCCCTGCGACTATTTTTTGTTTCCAAATCTAAAAAAACTCTAAGGGAGACAAAATCTAGGAAAGATGAGAACTTAAAACTGCTGTTGAATGCCATTTTGCGGAAAGACAGCAGATTATTTTTATATTGGATTAAAGTTGTTATTGAAACAGCGTAGTACTTGTATGCAAAAGCAAGGGAACTACATTAAAAAATAAATTTTTGTTCTCGTTCTAGTCTCTTGTTTTCATGCCTAGTCCGGAACTGCCAAGAAGTATTAAAAAATAGGGAATTGCTTCAAAACCTTTCTTTTCTCAAAAGCAATTATTTATTTGTCGTTGGATCTATAAAACAACTTGAAACACGAGGACTTTGCTTTAACTGAGTCGGTCAAAATCGTAGATGATTTTAAAAAAGTGGTATATGCAGTTCCTGGTTCTATAAGGCACATTATAAAAGAAAAAACTAAGGATTCGCTGTCGAAAAATGAGGGAGTCTGTAAGTTAAAAGATTTGCTAATATTCTCTCTGGGAAACACGTTGATATTGACATTGATCCTTCACTAACTCCAAAATACAAATTTGCACCAATCACAAGTGTAGATTGTGAAAGAGGTTTTTCGGCATTTAGAAATATATTAAGTGACAAAAGAGCCAGCTTTAAAATTCATCTAGAAAAATATTTAATTGTAAGTTGTTTTTTTAATAACCAATCTAATGAATAAGATTTTTTATTGTTTATTTTGTATTAATTTTAAAAATTTTTATCATATTTTTATGCTGTTTTCAATAAAATTGTATGGCTTTTTCAATAAACTTTTATGCTTTTTAAAGGGCTTTTTGAAATTATTTTTGTGCTTATAAGTCCGAACTTTAGTGATAACTATAGCAAAAACACATATAAACACAACCCTAAATTTAAACAAGGAAATAATTGCGCAAGTTGTAAGCTTTAATTATCTTGAATGTAGTATTGAGAAACAGGGGACACTAGATAAAGGACTTGATGCTAGCTAATAGATTATATTACTCACTCATAAAATATGCCCCGAAAAAAAGGGAAATAAGTAAACAAAACAAAAGTCCTATTATATAAATCACTATTCATTTCCACTATTACCCATGGTTTGGAATCGAGAACTCTAACAAACCAACAGAAACCACGTCTATAGTCTGCAGAAATGAGATTCCTACGCAACATCCTGGGAAAAACCAGACACGATATAATTCGAAGCGATATAATAAGGCAGCATCTAAACATCAAACCTTTAACTATGGAAATTAAAAAGAAGCAACTGAGATGGATAGGTCATGTATCCCGAAAATTACATGTGAAGCTGGTGTGATAGGAAAAAGATTAAGTGGAAGACCAAGAAAAGTATAGTGTGCGGAAGTTGGAGAGATCCTGAAGAGGAAAGGCAGGTTTGGGGGTGAAGCAAAACGCCTCGCTCAAGACAGGAAAAAATGGAAAAAATTCATCATGTAATCACCAGTACTACCTCTACACTGCAAGGCGGTAGAGGAGGATCGATAATTCATTCAAGTCCTTACCCTATTATGAGTTCTTGCCATATCTACTCGGGTCACTGGCAAAGGAAATTCTATTTACCGTTATTACAATATGTATTTTTGTAGTTAAATAGCTTATAAATAGTGAATTAGAAATTGAGAGCGGTGACTTGACGAGGTTGGCAATCTATTAATAAGAATTACAAATAAGAATTGCAAACTGGAATCCGGATTTTCTTAGAAATATCTTATTTAGTTACAAACGCCTTGATGGTTGTCACAACCCTTCTGTAGTTTATTACTAGGTTTAGTGGAAACACGAACAATACGATTATCGTACTCAACTTCATGGAAAGGGCTTATAAATTCTGGAGCGGCTGTTTATAAACCGAATCTATTTTTTAAAATAAATTTGTAGCGTCCAACGGCATGTTAATTATTTTTAGTAAATTAATTACATAATTGATTTAGTAAAAATATTTAATATTTAAATTTTTGTTTGTTTTTTAATCTCAGCACCAACTGCTTAGGTCATATGGTCCCGTGAATTCGATCTCAGACTCAAGAAATTTCTTCGTGTTTCCAAATTGAAACTCACGACGCGTCGGTCCAGTATGGCTCGCTCTGTTTATGTCGTTACATTATGCAAAGAGTGAGTATATGTTATGTGTGAGACAAATCCCATTACCGTTACACCACCTAGGCCGATTTAAATAAATTATTGTCGAATATTAATAATTAAATATAAGTATTAGTGTAGGTATATTATCTATATTTTAAAAATATTAGAATGTAAATATACAACGCATCTATGTATACCAGATGTAATCCCACACTATGTCATATTATCTAAAAATCATAATTTTGCGTTCGAAATAACTCGAACTTTATTAACTTGCAGAAAAATAAATGCAAAGAAATCCATAAATTATCCCTTTTAAACTTCAAAGTTAGGCTTTATGACTTATTTCTGAGAACCTATTGTAAACATTATCAACTAACCTGCACCCTCTACAAATCTTTTAGTTCAAGAAATTTTTCGCACCCATAGTCCATAATGGTTGCTACGTTAGCTATAGAAAGAAAAAGAGAATGCAGCAAAATGGGTTGCGTAAACATTTTTTTTTGAAATTTTGACTGCCAGCGCCGCCTTACGTGAATAAGGTGTCAGCATTCGGAAATTTGCCAACGTTAAATGAAACACTTTTTATATTCTGCCATTTTCTTAATGCTCGCTGCACCGCAGAGGTGGATTGCTGCGCACTCGTAATAGGACTATTGTCCTTACGATCAGTACATTCTCTCTCCTAGCCAATCCTAAACCGAGTGCTGCATTCGACTTCATCCACAAAACTAAATCCAATCAAGGCTGAAAACGTGTCTGCCTATAGTTGCCTCTGCTGCTTCGCGCGAGGAACAGTCATAATTTAACTCTGACTTGGCTTCAGCATTATTCAATTATTTGTTGTAAAATGCTATCAAACTTCTCAACCAGCACTGGTATAATTAAGTAATTTTGTAATTTCACAACTTTAATTAAGTTAAATTAAATTTTTCGCCTTTGAAAGTACTTTAGTATTTTTTTCTACAGGACTAAAATGCCAACAGACTTTTAAGTTGTCCCTGGTATACTTGAGAAACCTTTCGGTTTGGTAACTTTGGGAAGATTATTTATTTATTTATTTGTTTAATTAATATATATAAACGTAAAAAATTACCAAAAAATACAATTAGACCACAGGATAACCCCAAATCAGTCTATATTACTGAAAGAATATTTACATTGTTCAGATATAAATTCGAAAAAAGAAATTATTTTAACAATTTTAAAAGATTATCTTTAAAATCCATCTGTCTATTATAAAATAACGTATGTCTATAACTAAATTAGTACTACTTGATTTTACATTATAAAGATTCTTAGCATACAACAGTGGTGAGTCCTTTTAAGTACTAGATTTGGCACAGGGTGTCAAAAAAGTACAGCAATTTCTTACATTAAATGTCCTTGGAATATTAAAATTAATATAAAGGTGCGTATTCACTTGAGCATTTCGGCCGCATGAGCGCTGAATGAGCGCCACCCGAGGAAATGTTCGGATAGTGTGGACGCTGCGCCGAGCGTGAGCTGAGCCTACGGTGAGCCGCTCAGGCCGATCCGCTAGGTGTCGGTACATCAAAGTGAGCGCGTGGATTTTGCGTGCTCGATTTGGACGGACTAATTGACAAAGTTGGCATTCGGCGAACAGCTGTTAATTTTTTTAAGTTATCATTATGGAATGGTCATAGGAGCAATATGTATGCTTTTAATAGACACATACCAAAGTTTTGAAATACTACATATGAAATTCGTAACAAATTATATTTTAACATTATTAAAAAATTTTGTTCACCAGCGTTTTCGTCTCTTATTTTTCTTGCGTAACAATTGGTACATTATAATAAAAGTGGCACTATTGGTCCATGGACAATTTTACATAAAAACATAACCGACGAAAGATCCTTTTTAACTTGTAAACTACAAATATTTGCTTCGCTGCGAAGTGAAGCTGAAGGTAAATCCCTAGGGCAAATCTGATTAAACTTCTTATAACATACATACCACAGGAAATTATTTTGAACTTTTTCTGTTATTTTAATATTTTTGCTGGTACGAGAAGCGCAAGCACTACAGCAATATTCTAACTTAGATCTTACAAACGCGCAATACAACATAATAATTCTTTGAGACTATTAAAATATTTTGTACCCCTTTCAATAAATCCAATCATTTTAAAACAATGACTGATTATTAAATGTATATGGTTGTAAACGTAACCTTATTATTAAAAACTACTCCAAAGTCTTTCATTTCATATACTAAGATTTCTTACAGGAAATTGACATTATACAGCATTTTTAAAATTTAACAATAATTTGTTTTTAACACACCAGTTATATAGTGCTTCTAAATCTCTCTGTATTGCAATTGAGTCTAGGATTGAGTTAATTTCTCTAAACAATTTCAAGTCATCAGCAGAAAAAAGACAAAAAGACGTAAACATTTTCGGCAAATCATTGATGAGAATAAGAAAAAAAAACTGGGATTTAAAAAACTAAAAGATTGAAAATTAAGAAATCGGACATAACATTTTCTACCTTTAAGGTAGGATCCAACCAACTGTAATAGAGAATAAGAATCCCCTATAACTTTAAGTTTTTGAAGTAATAAGGCACGATGGACAACGTCAAACGCCTTCGAAAAATCAGTAAAGACAACATCAATTCTACCACTAGCGTCTAAAATGTTAAAAGGTTACACTCTGTAAATCGCCCAGGATAAAATCCATGCTAAGCTGAAGTGATAAGGAGCTTGACGCTGCTCATAAGTGACCCATATTATAATGTTTTCAAATACTTTAGCAACGTTATTTAAAATGGACACTGGCCTATAATTTTTAATCACATTTTCAGAAACAGATTTAAAAACTGGAGTTATGTTGGTCCTTTTCCAAAAGTCAGGGAAGGTACAAGTTTCATTGACAGTATACTGCATCTTTTTGAAAATCTGCTCTTGTGACTGATTGAAGACAACATACAGCTAACATACAAAACGCATTTGTCGTTTCTCCCTTATTCGGCATAAAAAAAGAATACCATGTACTTATCAAACGTGGCAATTTTGAGCGTTTCAAATATTGGTTCAATAAACCAACGTGTTTTTGCAATAAACTGCTATTTTGTTACTCGACCTTATTTGAACACGAGGCAATTAAATGCACTTTCACAAGAAATTTCCTCTAGAAGATCAAAAGGTGACGATATGGTGTATCCCTTTGTCATAACTGGACCATTAAATTTAATTACTGTTTACGTTAGCACAGACGTGAACGTTTGATAATTTCATTTCACTTTTACTTGTTATTTGCAAAAATAACCTAAACAAACTCATAAAATAGGAAAATCGTTACCCAGATGATGCCTACGTCAGATTGAAATGTGCATTAGCACTTGTACACCTTAACATTGTGTATTTTAATGCAAGAAATACAAGTTCCGCGTTCATAAGGCATTGTCCACCATTAGTTTTTATTAAATCACGTATAAAACTTAGAAAACCGCATAAATTAGCGAAATGACTGCTCAATTTAAGTCTGCGTCAAATAAGAATGTCCAACAACACTTACGTAAATCCAAAAATGTCTGCATCCAGGGCACTTACACGTGGTGACGGTGGGCAACGGTATTATTCTGGTAGAAACTCTGGGTATCGGAGTTCATGCCATCATGGCAGGCATAGGTAGTAAATTTATTAGGAAGCAGAGGTTCGGAACCATAGTTTTGGCTGCTAGTCAGGTGGGAAAGCGGGTCCGCAAACGTCGTCATCATGAGACCGTAGCTTCTCAAGGGTAGGCGCACCTTGGCCTTTGAGAAGTATGAGACTACAAGAAGTCATCAATGCGATGAGAACTCGAATGTTTTTTGTTACGTTTGTGGTAAATTTGAAGTAGCGAAATGACGTATGGAGATTTCAGACGCGACTTAGAATATATACTACGAATGCTTTGGTATGGAGGT
Source organism: Ignelater luminosus (assembly GCA_011009095.1). Taxonomy (NCBI): domain Eukaryota; kingdom Metazoa; phylum Arthropoda; class Insecta; order Coleoptera; family Elateridae; genus Ignelater; species Ignelater luminosus. The sequence goes on from VTPC01090599.1 coordinate 494,474, forward strand.
CCTTAACGAGGATACAACATGGACTCCTAATAATATGTGATGCGCTTGTTTTTCTATGCTAAGTCGGTGGAAAACAACTAAAAATAGCAAAGTCCTCAAATTTTTAACACCAGCGAAGAGCTCAATCAAAAGAGGATTGTTACTTTTGTAATACAGCAGTGAAGGGTTTCAATTCAAAAAATAAAACAAAAATAAAATACGCGGATGTTTGTACAATGATGAAACTTATAACATCAAATTACTTCAACACCAGTTGTTCGGTTCCAGGTAGAGAAAATAAAGTTTCAACACGTTTTACTCAGAATGAGCTAAACAATTTAATTCGGAGATGCGAGATGCCAAAAGACACATCCGAGGATTCAATCACTGAACTAAAAAGCCGAAATTTGATAGTACCTGGAACCAAATCTTCTGTATACAGAGAAAGAGAAAAAGAATTTTGAAAATGCTATACCAAAGATAAGGAAACCTCATCGGTGTGCTGCTTAGATGTCCCAGGATTGATGAATGAAGTGAAGCCTAATATTTACAAACTCAGTGAGTGGAGATTATTCCTAAATTCCTCAAAACGAAGCCTGACAGCGCACACTAGTCCGAAACCGTAAAAAAGTGTGACAAAAGTCGAAAAAAGTAAATCAGAATTTCAGATTTAGTACAATGGAATCTGATAGAGAGGGAGTTAGTGTACATGATACAGAAAACGGAAACAGTCTACCTTCTAATGTTTAGACTGTACCTTATAGCACAGTCTATTGCTTATGTGTCAAAATACAACACACGAGGTGTTTTGATTGAAGACCGATATTCAATTGTGAATAACTTTTTACATAGTTGGTCGATTGTAATTTGGTTTGATCATAGAGATTCCTGGTGGTGAGTAGAATAATTACATATCTAATATTGTTACATATTTATGTTTGGCATATAAACAAAATAGCGTCGAGAATGGGTTAAAATAAACGTTGGTTTACAAATACATGTTTACTTAAATAGAAACAAAGTTGTGATCCCACCAGATCATGCGATTTCAGTACCAGAACTGAGTCGACTGAAATGTTCTCAAATAAGATATGTAATGATTAATCTGCCTTTTGTGCCTTAACCACTGTTATAACAGTTTTACCGAAAGCTAAATAGAGATGCCTAATGATGCAGCACTTTCCCTAATTGTCGAAGCAAAATTACTGAAACACCAATACATAGTTATGAGAGATGCTGCCAAGGAACATAATTCCACTTGTTTACCATCTTACCACAAAGTTGTAGAGGCTAAACAGCGATGTTATCCATCAAATATAACAGTGAAAGAGACAAGTGCAGAAGTTAAATTACAATCTCTACTGGACCATACTACTGAAAGAATTTTGTAACTACAACAAGACATTGTTCAAATGTTGGATTCAAGAATAGTTCAAAAATTGCTCTCATTGTAAAATGGGGTTGTGACAGTAGTTCTGGGCAAAGTGAACATAAACAGCCTTTCAGCGATGATACTTGCTCGGATGCACATGTTTTTCTTACTTCATTAGTACCATCGATACTTTCAGCCAAGGATCTTGAATTGAACAAGGAAATAATAGTTTGGAAAAATCCTAGACCTTCTTCTCCGAGATATTGCAAACCAATAAGATTGCAATTTCTGCACGAAAACGTAGAATCGACTTTGAGGGAAAAAATTTCATAGATGAACAAATTTCACGTCCTGTTCCTTTTAATATCGTGATGGATGGCAAAGACATAGTAATACATTACGATATGATATTTACAATGATGGATGGGAAAGTGTGTAATGCGGTGACGCCGACAAAGTCATCCATGCGATATTCTTTGTGCAAAGCGACTTCAAAAGATGTCAACAAAATTGACTTATTTAAAGACAAACTAATAGACACTTCAGCATTGAACCTGAAGCTTTCAATATTGCATGCGTGGATTCGTTTCTTCGAATGCTTATTACATTTAGGGTTCAAACTTGGAATTAAGCAATGGCAGGCACGTACTGAGGAAGACAAGAAAATTACAACTGATCGAAAAACCGCGATCCAGAAAGAATTTAAGAAGCAGTTAGGTTTAATTATTGATCGTCGGAAACGTGGATATGGTAACACAAACGATGGCAATACTGCACGTCGCTTCTTTGAGCATTCTTCTGTGTCGGCAAACATTTTAGGCCTTGACGAACATTTGACAAATCGTTTCCACATTATTTTACAAGTATTGGCAAGCGGCTTTGCTGTAAATGTAGAATTATTCGAAGAATATTGTTTGGTTACTGCGAATATGTTCGTTGAAAAATACCCATGGTATTGTATGTCGACTATGGTAAACAAAGTGTTAATCCATAGAGCTGCAATTGTAAAATCTTGCATATCACCGATCTGGCAATTATCTGAAGATGCTCAGAAGTCACGAAACAAAGATATAAAAGAGTACCGGGAAGGCTTTTCGCAAAAATGTTCACGTGAAAAAACAATGGAAGATGTTTTTCAGCGATTCCTGATATCTTCAGCCCCATTAATTACAAGTTCACGAAAAACAGCGCCAAAGGCATGTAATATTTTATCTTTGGAAGCAATAGAACTTTTACTGCCACCAGATCATAGTGATGATAAAAACTAAGTATGTGCCAAAAACTGATGAATCAGAAAGTTCTGAAGATTCTTCCGAAGAGTAAAATAAAAAAAATAGTTTCCTTCCTTTTTTATTGAATAAATACTTTTGAAACGCATTTTTATACTGATTAGATTTTTTCATTTTATATCCGCCATCATGTTTTTTTTTTTTTAGAAACGAACATCAAATTCGAAATCAGCGACAGTTTCGGACCACAATGTAGCGGTACTACAGCACAATAGAATTATTTTTGCGATTTACTAAAAACTGGTGGGTGATGGAGCTAAACAGACATCGGATTCGTGTTCAGCACCTCGAAATACATAGGGATTAATATATGGGGCTCCAAAAGCAGACCAATTTCTTTTGTGTGTCTGGGTTCTTTTTACTAAACGCATACTATCCTCTCAACCACTTATACGCAACTACTGCATCTTTTTTTGCTTTTTGCCCAAAACTACCCGAAGACTCTCTAGTGAAAGTCGAGATATCGACCAATCAAGAAATCTCCCTTTTTTGCTTTTGATGTTATCGTTTTAAGGTCTCGCATCTTAAACAAGTTATTAATATGAGGTATTGGCGTGCTAAAGTAGAGAATTTTATCGGTAGCGTTTTACAGGAAATGACATTTTTAGAAAAGTGCAGATATATTAAGTACTATAAATATATATTCATATTGAAGAAATGCCGTTTAATGTTGCGTAAAAAGTTTTGTTTAGATAGTCGCTTATTTAATTGTGTCATAAAACACTAATCTAGTTAATACTATTTCAATCGTATTTCTTGTGTAAATTATTTGTTTGTTTCAATTATTTCATTAAAAAAATATTTAGGACACGTAACTAGAACACTGAATATTGTAAATGTTTTCAAGTTTCCGTTCTCGTTTACTTAGTTTTTCTGTAATTCTGATTTCGGTCTACGCAAACTTTTAAGTGCGTGAACATTCTCCTTTGTAATATTAATAAAATCCTAAATGCCTTAAGTGACTTAAAATTTATAAAAGAAATTTTCAATACTACAAGTTTTAAGCCATCGTTCAATTAGGAATTCTTGCCACTATAAGACGATTAATCAGACATGCTTTGTAAAAAAATAAATAACGAACTTTGATATTTCCAAGAAAATAACTCCAGATATCAATGGTTTAAATTGTAACTATTCATAACTGTATCCCTTTGTGTTCCTTCTTAGATAGTTTGATAAAACCTAAGTTTGTTAAGCTTTAAGTATTTGTAACTGATGTCACTAAATTCTTAAAATACTACGCTGGTGTAGAAAGTAGAAATCTCGGGTCTACTGAATAATAGATTAGTCTTCTTGTTACGAACCACTCTAGGAAAAAATGTTTACTTTTCTGTGACTTGACCAGACATATTTTATTGTTTATCTTTATAAATCCCGCTTCTATGCTATTGTTAAATATCCTCCTTTCCTTTAGTTTTAAGTTGAGCATATTTATTTGCACTTCCAAATTTATCCTCCTTTCAATGTTTTATCAGTGTTGAGACAAAATCTTAAAGATAATTAAAACTTTGTAACTGTCTCTCTCTTTCTATCTCTCTCTTTCTATCTCTCTCTCTCTATACATACATACATATTTCTGCCTACTATTTCTTAAGACTTGTTTCGTTATATTTAACTCAGAATACTATTGTCGAGTTATCAAAGGGAACTAAAGTTTAAAGGTCTTGTATATTACTATTCAAATACTCGGCGTATTTATAATATTTATGTAGACCAATAAACGATATTGTTTTACATGTTTCGGTTGGTTATTTTGGTACTACCAAGAGACTCTCTAGGGATATGAAGTTGTACGAAGGCATTTTAGATATACTTAGAGCCGTTGGGTAAAGTAATATTAATATTATAAGGACTAGTTGTAGCAGGTGCACTAAACACGCTTACGCAATTAGGTTTAATTTTATTTAAATGTAACTTTCATGATAGTTACAACCTACATTTGAAATTTGAAAGATAAATTGAATTAGTTTTAAATAAGTACATAAATCTAATTATATACAACTTTTAGTAAAAAACAAGTTTTAGGAATTAAATAAACTTTTTTGCTGGAATCAACATCTTCCGCACAGGAAATTAGTTTAGCTTGTTTTACACGAGGAGAAATAATAAATGAAGTAAATTTTAAAATTGTTGGAATCAAAAACCTAAATTGTATTAGAATGAATATTTCAAGTGTTATCTATGGAGTGAAGTGAAGTCGGCTATTGAGCGTGTCGCAATCTACTATTTTAAAGGCATTATTTCAGTATCATGGGACTAAAGCATCGTAATGAAAAAGTTGATGTGAGCTTTAAACTCCAGGTTGGCAATAACTTATATTATCGATGATCGTTAATCTATACGTAATTTCAAAAGGCTCTTTGTTCTTGGTTTCAAACTTTTCTAAATACCGTAGAAGTTTTTTATCTTTCAGAATATCTTTTTTAGTATTTTGCATATTGCGTGAGTAAGCAGTACAGATTTGTTATATTTTGAAATTAAAGTTTAAGTTATTGGTTTTTTATTGCTTTCCGATGATAGCTTTGGAAAAGGCTTAAAAATCGTAACTAGTACACCCAGATTAACTTAAAACCAATCAGTAATTTAATTTTTGGGCTTTAGACAAATTATTGTCTTTAAAATAAAGCAATATTGACAGTACTTTTGGTTTATTCAAAACTTCCATTATAAAATACCCTCTTAAGAGAAAATTGACACATTTACACATACTAGAATTCAGACCAATCTGATTATAACTAAAAAATCAAATTAAATTTTTCAAGCTGTTTTTGGAAGATTCTGGTATTTACTGATACCACTTTTCGATAAATCAGAAAACAGGTTGCAGTTTCAAGAGTTAAGATATTTATTAGAAATAAAAATGATAATGAGAATCATTAAATGGAAAAAGGTCAAGAATACTTATATGTGCTTCAAACCTTTAATTTGTTTTTTAAACCGCAAGTAATGATCTCTATAATTATCGTCATATTAATTATATTAGATAATAATTATAATACACAACTATAATTGGTTGTTAGGGTACATTTTTCATAATTATGAGGTTTAGATCTTTCGCTGCATTTTTTTAAAAAAGACAAAAACACCAGTAAACTGCCCCTTTGACTCTGCAACTTTTATCCCATTTAACCGACTTTGTATCTCTTACCCTTTACGAGATCCCAATGGTTATCCACGAATTTTGGACACACTGTATACCTGGATATCACCTGGCGACAGATACAGGAACTAGATAAATTATATATATTGATAGAATCCTGTTGAAAAACCACATTTAAAGACGTTAAGACATATCCAGGGAAAGATTGTAATAGCGACCATCAACTTCTGTAAGCTGAATTGCGCATGAAACTAAGGAAGCATAAAAGAACAATAAATGAACGTCCTAAATGGCATCTGAAAAACAATGACACACACTAAAAAGCCGTGATACCAAAACTACGTAATCTCAGACAACCTACACAACCAGACGAGTTGCCTAATGGTATCTGGACGGAAACAAAATGTATACTGAATAATGCTGCTAAAGACATCAAAAGTGTTACAGAAGAAAAGAGGAAACAATAGATAGCAGATAACACATCGAGTAGAGTGCAAGACATAAAATAACTAAAAGCTACAGGGCTGGAGCATGATAATGAAAGAGAGGACTACCAAGCATTGAACATCGAGATAAAACGACTCTGCCAAAAAGACAAAAACAGTCACCTGAACCAAATACGCAAAGAAATAAAAAAACATAAAAACAAAACTGAGACGAGAGATGTGTTTAAGAAAATAAAGCAGATAACACGCCCTTTTGTACCAAACCACAACGCTATCAAAGATGAGAACGAAAATCTACTCACTGCTAAACAGGATAATATTAAAAAGATGGAATGAATACTATGAAAATCTGATGACGGATGAGGACGCAGAAGAATCCAACTTTGAAAAAAACCTAACATAATTAGAAGTGAGGTTGAAATAGCAATCAGAAGACAAAAGCCACAAAGCCGCTGGCACAGATAATATTCCTATCGAAATGATATAATATATCAAATTTGCCACAGAATATAGGAAACATGCACGTAGTCAGAGGATTGGACAAAATCAGTATCTTCATAAAAAAAGGATCAAGGGAATCATGCAGCAATTATCGTACAATAGCACTAATCACACAATGCAGCAGAATAATGCTACACATAATACTAGAAAAGATAAAACCATTCTTACTACCTAGAATTGGGGAACAACGGGCAGGTTTCGTTCCACGACGTGGCAATAGAGAACAAATATTAAACGTACGACAGATTATAGAAAAATCCAGGGAATTTAACATCACAACATCTGTGTTTTATAGATTACAGCAAAGCCTTTGACCAAGTGAACTGGAGGAAAATGTGGCAGATTCTCTCTGAAATGGGAGTGCCACAAAACCTAATTCTACTGATCAAGAATCTATACAGCAACAACTGTGCACAAGTCAGAGTGAACGGAGAACTGACAGAAAGTTTCCGGGTTACTAAAGGCGTAACGTAAGGCTGTATACTGAGTCCAATTCTATTTAACATATATGTATGGTGAAAGGATAATGCAAAAGGCAACTGATAGATGAAATAACGGTATCACTATAAGCGGAAGGAAGATCTGCAATCTGAGATATGCAGATGATACAACCATTCTTGCTAACTCCAAAGAGGAATTGAGTCAACTACCAGAAAAAATCAAAAACATCAGCACAGAGGCAGGTCTCAAAATAAATAGAAAAAAAAACGAGGATCATGGTGATAGATAGGGCTAACAACAACTAAAACCAATTAACGAAAATAAACAATATCACCGCTGTAAATCATTTTGTGTACTTGGGGTCTATAATAACTGATACCGGGGTGTGCACTGATAAAGCGGAGATTAGCAATTGCAAGAAATGCGATGGCTAAACTGACTAAAATCTGGAAAAGCCACGAAATAATCTAGACACTAAAATCAAACGGGTCAGATGCTTGGTCTTCCCAGTTTTCCTCTATGCATAGGAATGTTGCACCTTAAGGAAGCGTTCGTAATGTTTTGCTGGAGACGAATGTTGAGAATACCTTGGGTAGCCCGCAGAACAAATGTGTCAATACTGAAACAACTGAATATCAAGAAAAGACTAAGGACGCACATAACAGAACAAATTAATAATAAGCTATTTCGGAAACGTCTTACGAAAAAACGGGCTAGAAAAGTTTACGATACAGCGAAAGGTGGAAGGTAGAAGAAGTCGAGGCAGGCCCCACACAAGATACACCGACCACATTGTTGCAACCATTGTTGCTCCACTGCCAGAATGTGCAAGAATGGCGGAAAACCGAGAAAAATGGAAGGACATTGGAAAGGCCAACTCATGATATCAAGATACCTGTGTCAGGTTAACGATTAAAAAGAAAAAGAAGAACAAGAAGAACAAAAAATAAGAACGAATCAGATTTTGCAAAACTCTGTGCTCTTTACAAAGATAACTGGTGTGAGGCCAACCGGATGGAGCCTGCAAGTCTAACGCTTTTTATGTACATATTCGAAGATATGAACTGATCTATGTTTTCTCCTAAGAAAGACGAACGCAATCTGTGTTGGATATAGGACTAAAAACATCCAAGAAGCAAAATACAATGTTCATATTTTAAAGAAAGAAGAGGCTCATAATGAAAAGGACCTGCAATCAGTGTTGTTATGCCCGAAATCCAATGTTTCAGCTTTGCATTATAAAACAAAACTAGTAGTACATAACTTTACCACATTCGATCTTCACAGTAAGGATGGATACTGTTTCTTGTGACATGGGGGAGAAGAAAACCTGAAAGCCAACCGTTTTGCCTTTATTATTTTTAATGTTTTAGCAAACAAAGTTTTACCAAACATTGTTAAAGACAATAAGCATTTGGGACTTATGCGCTTTTCATGTGAAGCTGACGATGAAACCGTTAAATTTAAATTTACTTTATTTGGAAGTACAAAAATTCATTCCAACTTTTAGTCCCTTTATTCAGTGATGTTTCTTAAAATATTATTAATTTTACTAAAGTGTATTTTATAAAAGAAGCTAGAATTAGTCTTGTAAGTTCTATTCGTTATATCTCTACCTCTAATTAAATATTACTTTAGCTGCGACTTCTTATTTTCAGATGCATTTTATTGTTATCAAAGCCCATTTATCTTTCTTTAAATGATCGCTAGAGGTTGTGTTTGTATATATGTATTTCTCTAGAGGTCTAAGACGGTATTTTTAGTGGAATGAATCAATTCTGTAGCGATCAGCACATTTCATACACAGCGATTTACGTCCATTGACTTCTTATAGGATATTTCTTATAATTTCTTATTGATTCTTCTACATTATATCCCCCTATATGTAGTTCCTGGAGAGGTTGGTTTTTGAATTTAGGGTCTATACCTTGAGCTTAGCCCAAGAATGCCATTCTCGTTGAGTTGAATATAGTTTTAGTTTTAATGAACATTCGTGTGGTGTTTAGACAGTTTAATTTCCTTGTTACATAAACAATTTCTTTGACCAATTATTACTTTTATTATTGTTATTACTGACTTAATGTTAAAGCATCTTTACTTATAATTTATAATTTGTTTGATTCAATTATAAAGCCAGTTTTATGGTTTATTTTTATTATAAATAATTGTTATGTGTAAAAGAACAGTCTTATTGCGCACCAAAGTTCTGTATCGTTGTTATTTTACTTGTTTGCTCTTGTGTGTATAAACAACCAAGTTTGTTTCAGTAACAATAATAAACAGCACCGATAGGTTCGATCTATTCTACTGCATGTGAGTTTATCCTGAACCACTTTCAAGAACTCTAAACGTGTAATACACCCTACTATCTGTTCATTTTGAGATTGTAGAAGAGCAATCTTGCATAGCCTTCTGACTTGAGAGAACTTCGGGATTATCTTAAGCTATTTATTTTCTTCGTTTATCTTGAGTTCTATAATGCATCGTCGCGTCTGGAACTAGTTAGAATCTTCAACGTCGTAGCCCAACTGATTTTGTTGTGAAACGATTGTGATGGCGTAGAACGGCCTTACTCAGTAGTCGCAATTCTTGCATCTTTACGAATGCTCTTGGTGAAGAAGTAATAGTGTAAGATACTGCATTAACCTTGAGACGATTTTTTAGGACTGCAGTAGCCACATATCCATGACAAGAAAAGTTTGTTTTCCAACACTTCTGCCTTGCTTAACTTTGGTTGGTTTTACCTCATTTGGAAAGACCCATTGCATACTTTGATTTTTGGTTTGGAGTTCTTAGCAATAAATCCAAGAATCATCACCCGTAACTTGGTAGAATACATGATTAACCGACCGCCCCTTAATTCTGTTGATCATTGTTGTGTAAATTTTTTTTCCGTTAGGTTCTGTGCTATTACATTCATGCGATCATTAGGGATCGTTTTCACTTTGCACCTTCTAATGCCTAAGAATGCTTGCCATCGTAGATAGTTTCACTGTATTCTTCAATCATTAGATAATGGCAACGAAGTTTTGCCAGTGATGGCTTTTGAAAGCCCCCCACAAAATTGCCACATCTTCTCTTCTTGTTAACAAAGACTGTAGACCACAAATGTTCATAAATTAAATCCGTTTTGACATTGCAGTAGTTCATTTTTTGTATAATACCTGCCAATGTCGAAATCTCCTAATTTATGTTGGCCAGAAATATAATTTCCCTTTTTAGAAGACAACAATAATAAAAAATAACGAAACAACTACATATTTTACCAACTTTCAAGTATTTTGACGGTTATTATAGAAAGAAAGTTAACTATACTAACTTTAATTTGGCGTGTAATGTTCTGATCACAAAAAAATTATTCAATCTGTCAAAATCAATAGTCGATTTTAACACATGGTGTTCAACATACAGATTGAGATTAGTAACATTAAGAGTAAGTGGCAAACTTCTAGTTTTACCCATTAACACCTAGCAAGTTTACGAGTTCCGTAAACTAGGGACTAACTTTCTGTTGATTTATCAGTGGTTTATCTATATTAAGCCACTCGATTATTTCCGACACCATACGCTCTACCATCAGCAGATTTAGAAAGATTCTATTTATTTTCCTTACTAACGTCATATCATCTGCAAATAGGTGCAAAGGATTCGATGTATACTTGTTCAAGAGATACAGTGATATTTCCCTGCGTAAGCCTACTCGAGCAGCTGTTTGAGTTTAACATGGAGAATGTTTAGTAGCCGATTGGTATTCTGGAAGCTTGTTTTGTTAATTCAGGGAATTTCTAGCATGCATAAGAGTGACTTTTCTATAGCGTTAACCAAAATGCCTCATATCATTGCTGTACAGAGAAAAGGACTATTACATCGGCTAAGCGTGGATAAGTCAATATCGTCTGCATAATATGTTCACCCGATGGTGGTTGTCTGAAGAACAGATTTTTCTGAGTTGCTCATAAACGGGACGTCTCCAGGAAGTATCGAAGTTTGACAATTCTTTGGATAGATTCAAACAAACCTGTTCACTAAATGGTTTCAGCATTTTTTGGCCCACGTCAAACGATAAAGACTCTCCTATCTAGCTCATATTAAAACATTAAAGTCGTCAAGTTTGCACGAGAGGATCACGTAAAAACTCCTTGCTTGCTATTGCATGGCACTCACAAACTCCAACATCTTGGCAGTAGATAGATTAAAGTACTTTGGCGCAATAACCTGACGCTAGTAAAGTCCTACAAGACCTACAACGTTGCTGAGCTATTTGGTAAAGCTGATTTCAAGCCGGAAGAAAACGCGATAAATAACTTCAGAAAACCATACTTTTTTTTCTGGTAAATGTCACTTGTTCAATGATGTTCTTAGCTGTAAATAATGATGCTGCCGCCATTGCTACAACGTGCAGGAATCCCGTTCCTAACACACCCGCTGTCGCGAAACCTGCGATTTCTGCTCATCAAATAAAGAAAACTTTCCCTAACAGAAGACATAAGGGAAGACACACAACAGTGTTTATCAGAGCTCGTCTTACAAGAAAGACCTACAAAGATTTACTCCATGTAAAGAGATGAAAAAAGATCTACGTCTACATGCCAGTACAACACCACTCAAGAAAGTCAGTAGCAGTTGCTTGCGGAAAGTCAATAGCTTCAGCAAGTTGCTTATCAGGTCATTCGGTGGAAGCAAACGGAAATGCAGAGAAATTTCTTGAGAAAATGATGAAAATGTTAAAAGTTCCAGGTTGGACAAATCATCATATTTAGACCTCAGCGAATTTGTATCTACAAGAAACCAGACAACAAAAGTATGGAGTTCTGTTTAGAACGCTTGATGACACTAAATGAATTCATTTACATTGTGTGATTCATTTTTACATACGAGATTTTTCTAAATGACTTAGAAAAAACAAAAGAAATAAAATCTAAAGTTTTAATTCTTCTTTGATTGCGTATCAGAAATATTAAGAAAGAACAGTACCGTATATGAAGGTGTTAGTCAACGTCCTAGGTTATTTGTCAGGTTTAGAAAGTTTAGTTAATCATTTACATTATGGTGCACCAAAACCATCTCATATTTGTAAAACTCAAACCTAGAAAATAACAAATAAATTTTTACAAAAGGCAAGATTCAAAAAGGGGTACTAAAAAAATTGAGAATGTACGAAATGTGATTTTACACCAACGAAAAAAGCAACAGAACAAGCAATAAATATTTACATAAAATCAATGACTACTATTAACATCCAACTTTAAAGAAAATTTAAGAAAAGGACTTCCTCAATGTAAATTTATCCTGACGAAGAGGAAAGGAGAGAGAGAGAGAAAAAGGAGAAATTCAAATGCTAATATACAGCAAGATTGATTATCCCTTAATAGCAGAAACAAATTAAAAAAAACACAAGTTCACAATTGTCACCATTCATTACCATAGAACATTTAGGTAGAGAAAAATACGTTTTGTAACCTACATCGCGGCTTACATAATTCTGTTTCGTCCCTTTTATAAGCTGAAATATTACTTTCATCAGATTTTTAATATTTCCTACACGATCGTGCTGTAATGGTTTGCGTTGTGATTTTTAACCTTTTGTGTGATATTTATATTTATGAATTTTATAAAAATGTTGTTTGTTTAGGTATAAAATATTGCCGGATGTATTTTAAAAAAGATGTTTACGAATTAGAATTTTATAAATTTTATTTATATACAGGGATAATAAATTTAATACGTATCAGCGAAATGAAAATTTAGCTACAAAATTCGCAAAAGTAAAAACGAAAGCATTAATTTACTTTTAATTTACAGTTAGGCAAATGTTTAATTTGAGTGGAGGCGGCCTACACACACATTACTTGTAAAAGTTGAGTGATTTAACACCAAAAATGAATCTACTGCTGCTTACTGAATTATGAGAACGAGGGTCCGAAAGAATTTCAAAGCCAATCAAATAAAAATGATAAACCTCTGTAACAACATAAAAATTTAATTAAATAATGATAGTAAACTTAAAAAGCAGTTTCTGAGCAAAGAATACAATTTAAAGGAAAATTGGACTATATCAAATTATTACATTCCCTATCATAATTTTCCTAAGAAGTTTTCTTTTGTAGTGTATAATTTGAGTAAGTTGATAAATTGCTTGACTGGTTCCATTTGTTTGTGTTATTTTGTAATTGCATGACCCTTAACTACAATTTTTATAAATTAATTAGATTTCTGTAATGTATCTGTACCCAGAATCAGTTCATTAGTTATCGTAATTTCAATATTTTAATTAACGTGTGCTCGGGCAGATAGATAGTGACCCAAATTATTTTAATGCCACGATGATACATAGTATACAGAGAATAAACAACAACGTTACTAAATAATTATTAACCTGTTGGTTTTAGGAAGCCAAAGCCACGAGCATTGAAGACCCGCAGCAAAAATAAAAGCAAACAAGTTTAATCATGATGTCTGTAATCAATTTTCTAAAATAATAAATATTTTTTAAATTATGTAAATGAAATAAAATTCAAAATGACTTTTGACGGGACATTATTCTGCTCATCTCGTTTCTTAGAATAAAATAAATGCCTCGAAGAAAAAAAGATTTAGGCAAATTATTTCAGTCCCAAAAACGTCAACCAGACGAAAGAGTGTTCGATCCGTCTGCCCAAACTTTGGCAATAAAGATGTATGTGAATTTAAAGAAAAACTAACTTTGTCAAAGTTTGTTATCTTTCATTTGTAAAATGAGCCTCGATCTATTTCAAATTTATTTAGTATAAGGTTACAAATAGCACTTTCTATTTCAGCTTGATTCAGAATTACTGCTTACTGTAAGATGTTTATCGGTCTAGTTTCTAATCTCAATAAACTTAAACACTAAATGTTTGAAAAATTAGATTTTAAGATATTTGGGTCTTAATGAGTAATCGAAAGTGATAGACACACTGCTACATAACCAATACAATAGTGAAAAGCTTCAGGATCTGTAAGGCAAAACAAGCTCAAAGTTAGTTCGTAACTTTAAATTACAAGCCCAGACTTTTCGAAAAACCAGCTATAAAGTATGATTACATTAAACGAAAAGTACAAACGCTACGGTTACGTTATTGGTAAGGCAGAAAGTCAGAAATGTAGCAATAAATGCTTGGACAGAAACAAAAGGAAGAAACTCCCTTCTTTCTTTTACTTTTTAAATCTGCAGTAGACGCACTTGATCTGACAGATCACTTGTATGCAATTTTGGAGATACATTGTATATAAATGTATGACGTCTCTGGTCGCTCTCGGTACCTTTCGAGGATGAGTTGTATTTGTTGTATGGCATTATTAGTCACAACCTGTTCGGTGATAATGAGAGTTCTGTGAGATACAGTGCGACCAGTGGAGCTACTTTAAGGCATTAGCAGCAGAACTACGTGTTAGAGATATGTAAGTTTATTTTTTTCATTCAGATAATGTAATTAACGATTGCAATAAATTAATATTGATATTGTTGTATTTTTATGAGTAGAATACAGCGCAAATAAATAATGGTATAAAAACACACCCGTTTTTTACACCTAAAAAAACAATGTTTTCTCTTTATTGTATTTCATCAACTTTGCTATAGTTATATTATATTTTCTTACTCACCCATTACGCTTAGCTAAGAAGAAGAGCAAACTCGTTTACAGTGTCTCTTAGAACTTCCTACGGATGAAGAGGTTGACGAGGACGATGATGAACATAAAAACGAAAGTCCTACTGTTTTTGAAATTAAACTAGAAGACTCCGAATCCGAGCAAGATCTTTCCGACGGACAGATTGATTCTCTTGGCGTTCCCTATTACTCAGGTGAAGGTAACTAGGTTAAATGGCGAATACATAAACCCAAGCAAAATGTGAGAACTAGGTCACATAATTTACTTTCACACCTTCCTGGCAACACTAAATACTCTAGAGCAGCGTTTCCCAAATGGTGGGTCGCGATGCGGTGCCGGGTCACTAAAAAAGACATGCCGGGTCGCCTCGCGGAATAGCGAGAGACGCGACCGCGTTTTCGATATCACGCCACCATTTCTGTTTTAGCGACCCCTCTCCCGCACCCAACCCACACTGACCATTCGTTAAGTCAGTTTGAGCTTTGCCTTTGCCATTGCCATTGCTTTTAACTGAAACTATGCAAAAGTGTGTAATATTTATAAACTTTATAAAATCTCGTCCGCTATACTCCAGAAGAAGTGTGAAGAAATGGGAAGTGACCATAAACATCTTCCTTTACACTGCGAAGTGCGGTGGCTATCAAGAGAAAACGTTTTAAAAAGACTTATCGAATTAATGATTTAATGTTCTTAGAACAACATCCCCCAACGTCTAGGGATGTAATATTTTAATTCAAAGACAGTTTTCTTCATGTCATGCGGTTAATCAAAGTAGCCTATCTTTGTGATGTTTTTGATTTCTTGAACAATTTGAATCTGACATTACAAGGTACTTAAAGTAACTGTATTTAAAGTACAAGAGAAGGTAGAATCTGCAACAAAAAACTCAGCCTGTGGTCACGTCGTGTCGAAGCAGGAAATTACAAAGCTTCCACAAAGTTAACACAACTACAAAAAGAGTATAACATAAGTACATTACCACGTGAGATTTCTGCTGTTATGAAGAAACATCTGCTAGGACTGGAGTCAAATCTGAAGGAATATTCCCCCCCCCCAGCCCCAATAACAAAGCATGGATAAGGAATCCATTTAAAATAAACGTAGATTCCGAGACAGAACTTCCGGATTCAGATATTGAATATATAATTGAACTGTCGTGTGACACGGCACTCAAAGACATATTTAATAAAATACCACTGATGGTTTTTTGGCTCTCTTCTCGTCAGGGATATCCAGTTTTAGCAAAACAAAGCGATAGAGTTTTTAATGCCTTTTGTTACGACCTAAAAGTGTGAGTAAGGGTTTTCAACACGGCTTTTCTTAAAAAATAAATATAGGAACCGATTAGAAGTCGAACCAGACTTGAGGATAAAGTTAACATCTTTTCCTCCAAACCTGGAATTTTTAATTGACAACAAACAGTTGCATACTTCTCATTAATAAATTATTTGGTTTTAATTTGATTTTATTAAACATTTGTAAAAGTTAAAATTTCTTTATTAAAATATTATAAAGCCAACTATAATAGACATATAAACTTGTTTTATTTTACTCATACGCCAAAATACGCAAATAAGTTTTGAGTGGGTCAAGAAGGAAAAGCATAAAAATAACTGGACCACAAGAGAAAGTTTGGGAAACGCTGATCTAGAAGACGAGTCACTCCTTTAGACTCATGGAAATGATTATCTAATGACAGTAACTACTATAGAAATGATTGTTGAAAATTGTAACAGCTTTATTTTAACAAAATCCCAAGATTTCTCGCGAGAAAGATGCTAAACCCACCATCAAAGTCAAAATTCCAAAGTAACTTTGGAGTACAAAGAAAACAGGCATAGAAATATATAGATTAACTATGTCTATAACACGATTTCGGTTTTTGTTACGTTTTCTTACGTTTGATGACTACCAGAGAAGAGAAGGTTAAAATTAACAAATTGGCATCCGTTACACGGATTTTTGACATCTTTAACAAGATTTATACTGTCCATCAAAATATCTAACTGTAGATGAAAACTTAGAAGCTTTTCGAGTTCGCTGCGGTTTTATGCAGTACATACTGTCAAAACTTAATAAATAGGATGCTAAAATATTTTACACCAAATCAATGGAAGTCTATGTTGGTTTTCAGTCAGAATATATGACACTGGAAGGAATGTAACTATGAACAACTGGTTTAGAAGTATTCACTTGGTACCTAGCATGCTAAAGGGTCATTAATTAACGGTTGTTAGGACAATTAGGAAATATAAAATTAGCATTCCAGCTAGTTCGAGTTCGTCGTTGACAAATTGAGGCCACCCTGTACTTCTATGCTTGGTTTTATAGAAGATTGCATGTTAGTGTCATACATTTCCAAAGAACAAAAGCGGTTCTTCTTGTATCAAGCATGCATTATGATGACAAAATTAATAACAACAGTGATGACGCAAACAAACCGGAGATGGTTACTTTTTACAATGAATTAAAAGGTGGGATAGACGTTGTCGACAAGCTATGCTCATCGTGTAATTGTGCCCGAAATACAAGACGATGGCCTATGGTCGTTTTTTACAGCGTGCTGAATGTGGCTTGAATAAACATTCAAGTAATATCTGAGGGAAATGTCGACAAAGGACAATGTATGTTACGAGGACAATTTTTAGAGACGTCTGTCTGATGAACAGTTACGCATACGTGCTAAAAATAGCAATATTCAAAAAGAGATAAGCACTCGAATTAATCAAATCTTGGAAGTAGAAGAAGCACAAGTTATTCTAGACAGACCAAACAAAAGAGGAAGCTGCACAAACGAAGGCTTACAAGATACTATTGTGAAAAGTGCAAAAATTATTTATGTTTAGAGCACTTGTTAGTTGTATGCCAGATATGTTGTGCAGACCTTAAATAATCTTTATGTATACTATTATAATATTAATCACTGCAATGACTTACTAAATTTGATAATGTTTATTCATGTCCTTTTCTTATAATAAAACATTTAAACAAAGATTTGCAAGTTTATTTTATAGAATAAGAAAGAATTATTAAATGTCACATCTATCAATAGGGATTATTATTAATTGGTTTAATCGAAGATTACGATATACCATCTGACAGATGCAGTACGTCTACTTATGTTACAAAACAGAGTGCGTCTACTGAAAGGTTAATAGACATGTAGGCACGTAAGAATGATAGCTATCGTTAGCTCTAAGCGCATAGTTATTATAAACATGGAAGCCTAAATGGAAGCTCTAAAATAGCCATGGCCTTTTAGAATTGCAAGTCTGACTTTATAATCTGTAGTATATTACTTTGAAACGTGTAGTCAAAACATGAACATATGTATTATTTTTCGTTCTGTCCACCAGATTGCTTTATAGTTCGATGTTTGCTTGTGGAAAGACTGTCCTTCACCCCGAGTGAGTGAGATGTTAATCAGAAACTGCCTTAACAGTGTTATAATCAGAAAATGCCTTTTCTTTGGGGAAGTAGAAATAACCTCTTTTAGTTTCCTTAAGTTTTCATTTTAAAATTTCAAGCAACCGCCTTTAGCGCAAATCTATGTGATAATACATTGCGAAGCGAAAGTACAACCTATGTACTGATGGTAACTAATAATAAATCATATGGTTGCCTCATTTTATATAATAATATATTTTCTAGGTGTATACTGTAATTTGTGATTCCTCTAATGCTGAAACAGTCTGCGCGGTAAAAATTAGAAAATAGTAGAATCACATATTCGACAACAGTATAATGCCGTCAGAGAAAAGCGAGAAAATTGTGACTTACGTATTCAAATGTTAATGTCTGTGCATTGTGTAGTAAATTTATAAATAGCTCAACACTTACGCAAAAAATGGCACGAGATTGATTTAATTATATGAGACGTCAGAATTGGTCGATATAAAAAATTTCCTACGTTTTACCCAGAAGTCGTTGCATAATAAGCAATCTTCTTAAAAACCCTGAACATAAAAATAATAGACCTGCCGTCCAACTAAAACGTCTGCAAGTGAAAATCATGCAATTAGAGCAGCATTAAATTCATCCTTAGCCGCACCATGCAACGTATTTTAAAGAATTGTAAGCACTTGCAATTAAAACAAAATTATGAGACAGTCACCGTTTAGTAAAAAGCATAAAGACGCAAGAAAGACATTTGTGACTGAACATGTTCATTGGAACAAACGAAGGTGAAATGTTGTATTTAGCGACGATAGAAGATTTAATCTAGACGGACCCGAACGACTATCGTTACTATTTTCATAATGATCATGATCCTAAGTCGCAGACGGATGGGTGGTAGCAATGTGTCGGTATGGGATAAAATTGGATACGCAGGAAAAACAGACGTTAAATTCTGCAGCAATTCCCAAGCATGCTACAAAAATTGCTGGTGAAAATTTTATTTTTCAGCAAGATAATTATTTTTTGCAAATAATATAAATGTCCTTGAATAGTCAGCTCGTTCTACTGATATGAGCATTATTGAAAGTTATTGAGGCATATTATCACGAGCCGTTTATAGTGGAGAAAGACAATTCAGTACCGTTCAAAAACTGAAAACCTATATCACTCGGAAATGGGCAGAAACTGACTAAGAATAGATACGAAAGTTACATGATAGCTTGCTTAACCGCATGTTAGAAATACTAACAACAATAGAGAATCAACACATTATTAGGACATTCGTTTTCCTTTTTTCTTTCAGAATGAATCATATATTTGTCGTGTTTTCAAATTACATTTTTACATTTTTTACTTGTTTAACTTCAGTTATAAATATAATTGTAATGAACTTAGTTTGCAATAAATAATTCAAGAATAACGTCTTATTTTTAAAAATTGTAAAACAATTATTACCGAACCTCGTGTAGTACACGACTCAAGAAGGGTTATACTTTGGCGCAGAGTGTAGATTAATTTTTAACAGTTAACATTTAAAATTCGAATAGCTAATGGTATCTAGTGTTTAAAAATGAAAGTAGCAATTACTTTTTTTTGTTAAATTTGTTTGCTTTGTTGGTCAACAATAATATTGCTTTTATTTCTTTCAATTACCTAGAAATTGCAGTTACACATGACCGTTCAAATTGGTGAAAACTTCTCCTACTTAATTCGCATCCTAATAATAACTTCATACAGCAGTAGTATTGCATGTGGCGAGCAATTTTCCAATTTTGGTTTAATAAAACACCACAAAACTAGTGGTTATTGTTATTGTGCATTAAACTTTGGGAATAAAGGAAAGTTCAGCTAACGCCCAAAAATTTCAAGATATTGCACTTTATCTAAAAATAGCAAATTTGGTACAGCTTTCTAGATTTATCTTTTTTTTTTCTAACCAAAAATCTAGTGTCGCCCTTCAATTATTTATCGATTTAAATCTGATTTTTCTATATTTTGGTAAAAATCAGATTTGGAATGTTAATCTATCTCAAAACACCTATCAATCCGAAGACATTTAAATAGGTAAGAGTTCTCTTTGATTAGCTAATAGCTAGTCGCTGATTTGTTGTATAGTTCAAGACGAAGATAGTTGTGCGTTACAGATACTTTTGATTAATCAAAAACAAATTTAAATCTGTTCACCAAAAGAAAAAAGATTGGAAGAATTTTCCATAGCGCAGAAGTTAGGAGAATTTGAAAACATCTGGTTATTCGAACTTCACTAATATTTTATGTATGTCCAAGGATATCTACGGAGTTTGTAGAAGAGAAATCTATGTTATACATTTTGGGCTTACTTCGGCTAAATGTCACATTCAACCTGCGTATTAGCCACTCTGAAATACTGCTATCGTTCGCATGCAATAACTCATTGTCATTCAATACTGCCTAGACATCTCTATCACAACCTGACAGTCCTTGCATATACAAGAAGGAAATCCTGCATAAGCAAAGACAACCATAACGATTTTATGTGTTGTTGCAGATGAAACTATCAAATCATCTGAACCTGGGAAAGATTCCATTCTCTTTCTGTCTAGGAAATAAACGCAATGATAATAAACAACATCCAGAAAATTTAAAACAGATTGGGAATATAAATGTATTATGAAGTATACTTTTTCATTATTTCATTATTTCGAGGGTAAGAGAAAAGGTTATTCTTTCAGCCAAAAGATATTCACTCTAAAAGATAAACATAAAATCAGAAAGCCTAGCATCTCTAATTATCTATTAAATAGCTAAGTAACTTTTCACGTCAACGTTTTATTTGGATTGGTCATCACTTATCATATACAGACTGATTATTCTCATCTTTGTTACTCTGTCGCGGTTTCTTAATAGCTTCTTATGGAATAGTTGCAGTTTAGCTGCACACCCGGCTTGGTATCCTATCTATAAGATACTGAAAAATGCAAAAACAGTAGATTATAGCAAGGAATGCGAGCAATACTAACTTCACTTAGATCTTAATCTATAAAAACAAGTTAACATACAAATGAAAGAATTATGGCATCAATTGCGATTATAAAGTCACAGTTATTATATTTAACCTTGTTTTTCAGAGATATTCTGAAACACTTGTAAGCGTGTAAAAACAATAGAAACCTTCAAAGCTTAATACCATAAAAAATGCGAAGGTGGTCAAAGGATGGCAAGCATTTAAAAGAAGTTAGTAGTGAATAACTAAATATTATGCTGTGTAAGCAAAGATTGTCATTCTCTAGCATCGTACAGACGATTTTTTCCAGGACTCTTTTTAATAGAATAAATATGGATATTTTTCTTTCCTAGAATATCAATATATTCGCGTCGTGGGATGTACAACAGCAAAGCGTGTTTTAACTCGTCAAAAGACAAGGCTGGTGAATGGAATTAATTATTTTGTTATCGAGACGCTTGACAGTCCAGGAAAGACCTGCCAATATAGATATTTTGGAGTTAACTCGTATTGAAATATTTTAAGTTTCCTGTAACAACAACACAATCTTGCCCATATTTTATTATTGTAAGTTGGTATGAGAATTATGCAAACACTGCAAGTTCATATCTTCAAATTTATTAAATTTGTTTTCGTAAATTATTATTAAATCTAAGATTTGGTTTATTTATTGGTTATATTAAATTAGGAATTCTATATTTTTAAGTTTTTCCTATTTAAATTATCCTTTCTAAAGAAATAAGATGTTTTAGATTTTCGGGGCTTACCCTGCAGAGCAACCTTGAACTACGTTTGTATTTTAGTTTTTCTAGAGATCCGTTGTTTTCCGGTTTAAAAACTCTATTTGATAATCTAAAATTTTTAATTTAATTTAAAAAAGTAAAATATCGATCATTAATCAATGATTTTCCTATTAATTTAATTTTTATAAATTTAATTCTTCCCAGATTTTAAAATTCAACACGTAAGGCATGACTCTTCCTGGGGTGTGGCGCTTTGGTTGGCTGCAGATATTGGACGTTTGTATTGTTGGTTAAATAGTTGAATAAAAGAAGATTATTGACATCCTTGGATAAAATCATCCGGACGGGATTTTGGGAGCTTTGTATTCAGATAATTCGTGGCCGTGGAAATTTGGTTATAAGGCGGGGCCACCAATGGTAATGGATAAAATATAATAGTTACCGTTGCACGTAGACTGTAAATGGAAAACAACCTGGATTGTGTTACAGTAAGAAAAATTTGTGAGTTTTAATTGTGTTTTTACTTTTATCTTGAAAAGTTGTTCAAAACATAACCTAAGTTTTGTACTTCGTTTATATGGTTATAATTATTACCTTTGAGGTGGGTGAAATAGTTCGGTAGAAATGAGAATTTCTTTGTAAAATAATAAAGCTTTTTTATATAAAAAGAAAAAGTCACTAAATTAATTTTAACATTGTAACACTCATTGGTTTCATAACAAATTATCTTGATATACTTACTGTTGTCATTTATCTGTTCGTTAATAATACTTTTAATGTGGTCAGCATTTGTTTGTCAATAACCTATTATCTTGATAACAAAATATTTATTTGCTTATTAACTATTTAGTTGTTAGTTTAATCAAATCAAAGTCACGTCACTTTAACCATCAGGTGATACGGGAATAGAATTTAAAAAGTTTATATAGTTGTTCGTTTTCATTGTGTTACCTGAATTTGCAATAGAATGTTGACTGAGTTGAGTTTTATATAATTTTTTGTGTTCTATTGATAAACACCACGTTTGCTTACGGTTTTGTGTTTTTTTTCTAATTTTTTTAATAAAAACACCGGCTCTCAACGTTATTATTGTTTTATGCTTGAATTAAAATTATTTAACAGACAGTCCAATATATTCTTATAGTTATCGAATTCTTGAGTTGATAATTCAAAATCTATTTGGAGTGCAGAAATTAATTAAATGATTAGAGCACAGGTTTATATGTAACTAACCTGAATGCAATGTATGCACTTATTCTAATAATTATAAGGAATCAAACGAATATTTATTTATTAGAAAAATATAATGTAAAAAAGTTCGATTTAACTAAATTTTTGACATTCTTATTTTAACATGGGTTAGAATTCTCCAGTCAATGATAATTTATTATCTAAATATTACCTGAAATTATTTTATTTACATTGTATTTCATTTTTTCTCATCCTTCCGAGGTACGTATCTGTTATTTGGTGAAAATTGTTTTTTATTATTATTAAGGGAAGTTAACTCCAGCATTTATAGAATTAATGGAGTAAAGTACACCACGTTAATATTGCTCTAGAGACCTTGACCCCACTTGCTATTTGTCTACCAATTTAGGGAATATCATCAAATGTTTAACATGATATAACGTTAAAACATTGAAATTCAAACATGTATCTTGGCCGTACAATAATTTAAAATTGCTATGTGGTTCTGCTTAGTTTTTATACGAATACCGTAAGAATTCAATAACCACTGCTCCTTGATCGTAATAAACAAACAAGTGCTATATGCAATACTGTTAAAGAAAGATTGCGTCAATAAAAGTAATTGACAATTTAACATCAAGAAGGAAGAATTACTTTTGCAAGTAAAACTTATTTTCAGATAAAATTGAAAAACAAACGAGTGTTTTTTGCATGTGGAAATTATAGAAAAACCGGAAATAATAAGAAAAGTCTGGAACGGGCACCCTTAAGAAATATTCTTTTCTTTAACGGAGTTTCTATCAAAATTATAATTATCTGAGAAAATAGATTAGGTGGAAGTGGGAAAGTAAATTACTGTTCCAATTACGGTAATTTCAGACACGAACACAGTAAACCGCAAAATAAAGTAAAGCCTTTTTAACAAATAATTACAAAATTGTAATAGATTTAATTACTTTAATTTAAAAATTTTCAAATTTATTAGAATCTGAGATTTATTAAAACAACCGAAGGACATCTGCATAAATTAATTAAATATGCTCCGAGCCTAGGAAGTTTTTATTTTTTTTTCTTTGTTGAGACAAATAAATTCTAGATGTTTCAAACAGTAATCCACATTCAGTAGAAAAAAAAGCAAATTAAAACTAATGGATGCGTAATTAGAGTTAATTAAAATTGTATCACAGCTTTGGTTGTGCTTTGAATATGAAAGATTTGCAAGAATTTATCTACTGTAGTTAATAAAAAAAGAACTCTTTAGGGAAAACAAACATCTAACGAAAGGAGTCTCAAAATTAGGCCACCTAATTGCTTAAACATCTCACATACAGAAGAGTTTATTCGTTAAATTCGTATCAGAGTAGCACATTTGTCTTTTTTTTAGATAAAGAGCATCATTTTTCAAATCGATGATTAATAACTCGATATAGTACTACACATAACAAAAAAACACACAACTTATGACAAATCTATTAGATAAATCAGAGTGGATAATATTTTTTTAAAAATCCCATTATTAAAGACCAGTTTGTCAAATACAACGACCATTAAAATCTGTCGTTTGCTCTAAGGAATGAAAGAAAGGTAAAAAAGGAAACAAAAAAATAATGAATTCTGCAACTTTAATTATCATGGGAGTCCAGAAAACATTTTCCAGGCGGGTCAGTTATTATATCAAGCCTTCACTTACAGCAAAACAAACACGTTTAAAAAACCTAAACTCGAGCAATTATAATTTCACTTCCAACAAATGGTAATATAATAATTCCACAAATCTCCAAATTCACTTTATAATCTTAGAAAAAAAAGATGCTCAAAGTTTTCTAACTTTGACCACAATAATCAAACTAAAAGAAAAGTAACATTTATTGAGTTATTATTAAGTAAGAAACTATAAAAGCTATTGCAGTGCGTATTTGTTCAAACTACCACGGATAAATCTAATAAACTCCCCAACTCATACTTTATGTTTTTGTTTGTGTGGAAAATGGGAAATTTCAGATATTATGTGTGCGTGTGTGTGTCTGTATGCGAACCTCAATATTATTAAATACGAGACGACTGTTATATAACTCTCATAAATTGAGAACTAATATATTCAGAATTTATCTCTACTAGTCTATATAATGAATCTCTTCGTGCATTAAATTAATTCTTAGAAGCGCTTCAAATTTCAATGAATAATCACGTGCTTTAAAAGCAAAACGTACTATAATGGCACTACAAATTTCACTATCTTGCTCGCTAAATACATCCTTACAAACTTTGAATACAATTCACTAGTTTTATTACAGGGGATATATGCAAATTGTTCGATAGGTTATCTCTCGTGGTAGCAATTTGCAAATTACCAGAATCCCTACGAGAACATATGGCCCGTTAGGTGCTGATAGATGCATCTACAAATTTATCACATCCAAGTTGTACAGAACAAACCACAATAACACCACCTCGGTTTAAATAAAACACTCCAAATAGCGAACTTATTTCTCATTTTATATTATACTAAACACTCACTAAACTGTTTGCGTTATTAATTAAAAAATGTAGTAATTAAAAATTTAAATGGCAACATAAAATATGACTCTACCTGTGACATTATAATATCTAGTGTGATTGAAAGAAGTGGCGGTAAAGTAAGTGTTCATGGTTCATAATCAACGTTTGCAAAGCGTGGCGCGGTACTGCTTACCGGAGCGCGATACGACTCCGGCTCCAACCACAGCAGAGTCCGGAGATCGATTCCTGCTTCGGCGCTCTTAGATCTAACTCCGGATAACACGTGCTCGTTGAACTAGCGTGTTACAGCCACTGACCAAATGCAGCAAAGGAACCTGAACCGGAAAACAGTAACCCACATTCATATTTTTTTTGAAAACTTTCAAACATTTGTTATAACGCAGGCCTGTTTTTCATATCGGTAAAAACAGTTGTAAATAGCTTTAGAAAGGAAAAATAAACAGATTTGATTCTAGGAAAATCCATATTTCAAGTGTGATATTTGATATAAAAGCTTTGTAATTTATTGGTATACAGAAGTTAGGAAAGATAGAATTTTCAAATGACTGACAAGCCAGGATATGCTTTTATGAACTAAAAGCACACCTACACAAAGCACGAAAGTGGTTGTTTAGTACGTACCACCTATATTCACTTTGTAAGAGCGCAAAACACTTTAAATAAGAATTTCTTATTAGTTCTTGAAGACTGCTGTCAGGTTATTCATAAGAGAAAAGTCTAGAAAATTCTTCATCTTTCAGTTTTGTCAAGTTCACATTCCTTCTCACACGCTATGATATAATAATAGCTGGGCTAGATGAATCATAACCTTACATTTATGTACAAGGTGTAATATTTTTTTTATGTACTTCTCCCTCTTTCCAATATGGTACGGTTTAATAGGGTCTTTTAAAGCAAATCCAACCATTGATAGTTTGCCTTTTTTTATGCTTCTCAACAATTCACGATATCAATTGCGTTGGTTAAATTAATTTGCATTAATATATTTATCGCTATATTATGAATACTAACTAAGAGTAACTATACACTGAAATTTATTTATTTAGATATTTGAATTTTGTTGTCTAGAAAGATAAATTTTACGTGTAGATTTTGTTAGTTGTTATAACACCCTTATTATAAACACAATTCGCTCTGTTTACTTTGCTTTAATTAATAGTTTAATTGAATCGGCGGATTAAAAATTACTTTTCATATACACTTTATTTTGGTGAGTTTATTTTTCTGTTTTTATACGTCTCTCGGTAACAACGCAGTGAATATTAAACGAGCACTTTAATATCTAACCTTTCTCTGACATACAAGTGTTTAATATTAAAATTGGGATGAATCGAAGTCCAATTCTGGTTTAAAATAATTATGAAAATTGGTACAAGCTGAAAGTTCAGTAAACGCACTACATAATTATGTAGGCATAAGTTTGCTCAATAAATAAGCAATTGTCTATTCACAGTTAGTTGAGTTTATCTTTACGTGATGCACAATAAATAAATTAATTTGAAAATAGAAATACCCCTTAAGTTGTATCGAACTCTGCTTCTGTGAGATCAAACAGAAAGATTATTGTTTTTAAAATTATTTTCTAATTCCAATTTCTTGAATAGCTTTATGTATGTGACATCTATTAAAGAGTGTATAAAATAACTTAGAACTTTTTATTAAAATAGATAATTATAACTAGGAAGTGATCGATGCAGCTACCAAACAATACTTTCACCATTCACAAAGTAATTTATATAATGAATCAATACAAAGATATAACCAGAGGCTGCAATTAATACGGAATAATAAATTGAGGTTTAATGATGAGTTAAGTAAGTACATCATTTGACCTGCTGTTCAACAAACATTTCTCTGATTGCGAACATGCCACAACAGACATAGGAACAAACAATTTTACTGTCAGGGTTAGGCATTGACAAATAAATTTATAAATAGTGTCATACAACTATAAATCGTATTTTTCTATAAATCAATTTGCGGGAAAAGATATTTTTTAAGATCCCAAAGAGAATTCAGACGTTCAGTTTAGAGACGCGGAAGTTTATTCACAAAAAATACAAATTTAAGACGGGAAAGCGAGTTTCATTCCCGAGAAACTATTGTTTTGAAGTTCCTATTTACTACTAGTTCAGTTAGAAGGGCTGCTCCAAAGCCAACTGATGTAAAATAAAGTACCGACACCAAACAAAAGACGATCCCAAATGGAGCTCAATAACGATTTCTCTCTTCTAGAGGCGTTGTTGTTGCACGTCAAATTTGACAAGTCTAAACGCTAGTTGCCTAGTTGTTGCGTATTATTCTTTATTCTTCTCAAAACAAGTGTATTCTCTATTTCCTTGGAGTTATCTTCATTACTTTCACAATTATTTTTTATAAATCGCTATAAGACAGATTTCGTAGTAGTTGCGCAAACGTTTTTAATAAATAAAAGTACTCTGCCGTATAATCCGTATGATCAGATCAGAAATATGGGTTAGGTTTTTTGAAACCACGTTTAATGCGCTGTAATGTCATTTCGAAATTTTGCTTACTCATCCGAGTTCTGCTTTGAGTTTCGCTTCAAATACATTCATTTGATATGAACTTATCATTTCATTTCGTTTTATAATATTCAATAAGTTATTTATATTGTTAACAGATATTTCGTCCAAGGTTCCTTTAAAGATTTATTGTTAAGATTGTTACCGTACGTGACTTTTTGTGAAATTTAATCGTCTTATAGACGTCTAAACATTTTTATGTTATTTCAATCCGCGGAAATTTTGTTTACATTTGGGTTGTATTTCTCGAAATAAATGCTTACTGCATGTCTGGCTAAAAGAACGTTTTAAATTAGAGAAATGACGTTTGGTATTTTTCCATTTCTTATTTGACCGTCTGTGTTTCATTTGGTAATATAGTGTATAACCAACTCCTTTACTATTTCAAATCATTTTCTGTGTGAAATCATCTCGAAGAGTCGAAATCTAAACACCGTGTAACGCGGGTGTTTCCCGCAACTACCCGGGTCCGAGCGGATCCGGCGCTTCTCGCGTTTTGCCTCTATTTTTTAAGTGTGACGCATGATTGATTTCAACATTTAGGGGCTGTAAGTATGTTTTGGTATATGGACATTTTGTTGCATTTTTGTTAATCCTCGAGGAAAGGCCTCTGGAGGGATTAAAAACCAACGCTCTACTGAGCGGATCTTAGGTCTAAAACTTATAAGCTGAGGGGTTCAACCCATTTTCTACTGTTTGTAAGGTGAAAGAAAAGTTCATCGTATTTAGTCTTCGATTAGAAGGAACGTGTAAAGAAATAACCGTGTCGTGTCAGTCATATGAATTTATTCAGTTCTGGTTTTCTTCTTGTGTTTGTTGTTCAGTCGTTTTGGAAAAATTACCGTTACGTATTGGGTGTTCATCGACTCCGCTATCTTCATCATACTCCCTGGCTGGTGAAAATAATATCTCATCTTTAGTATCCACCGGGAGATCTGGTATTCTCTTCGTCATTAAGAAAATTAAAGTTTCGTGTTCTCTGGAAATTAAGTGTGTAAAATTTATAGTGAACGTAACCATGCCTTCTCAGCGTTAGATTTAATGTAAATTCAATTCTTGTTAACTGGAAATGTTGCTGGAAATCATAGGACGTCCAGATTTAGAGTAAGGTACATATTCTTTTATGTTACATATATTTGTTTGTATTTTTATGTCGTTTTGTTTAAATGCTTTGAGTATTTTACGTAAATATTTAATTTCTTTTATGATAGGAAAAAGTATCTTTATAATGTAACCTTTTCGGAAAAACCTAGGGAAACATTACGTAGTTTAAATTTTATAATAATCTTGAATTGTTTTCTTTTTGATTGAAATAATACAATTTCATACATTCCAAATTCTTAATAGTTTTAAGTTTTGTTTGGCTTTGTTTTTCGAGTTGTTTAATTTAATAATTCTTTTGCGTTTTAATGGTTTTTAAGCATATTTGTTTAACGGGTCCTTCAGACCTAATTTTTATGTAATAATTGTTTTAGTTTTATTTAATGTTTGTAAAGCAATAATTTCTTTATACAACTACACCTTTTAGAACCTTTCTTTGTACAAATGTTTATTTTATTTGATTTCAAAGCATAACTAAATAAACTCATGTAGTTTAACTTTTGTGTTCTTATTTTTAAAAGTTTGTTTTATTTTATAAGCTTATTTAGGTATCGTAATGATAGACCCTGGCTTCTAGCAACCAAAATAATATTTAATTTTGTGATTAAAGCTTTGTTTATAGTTCTGAGAAACGAGAGAGAGGCTGAAGATTTATAAAGTTTATTTTATTTTAAGTTGCGGAACCAATGTAGGTTCCCCGGTAAGTAAAGAGAATACAATTTGATCTCAGCAGACTATTTCTAAGTTTTTATATACATGGTGTTGTTTGGGAAGGACTCCATATACAGGGTGTCAGGCTAAGAGAAGCTGCGTGGGTTGACCGATGGTTTCTTTCTTCTATTTCAGTTTCTGGCGCCCTCTAGGTATCTTCTTTTTGGATTTTCAGTCAAGATTTAAGTTTTAGGTTTAGGTAAGAACCTAATTATTTGGGTCATTTGCTATCTTTGGAACTTCCCCCTCCCCGTCTTCGACTTTGAGCTATGGGACTGAACATCTTCCGATATCTGGCTTATACGAAAATTAGGCCTCTTTTTCGATTTTTTCCCGTTACAGCGCAACTACGCATTAATTATTACTTTTTTTCTAAAATTTAAAGTCTAATAACCGCAAATTTATAAACTGACGTTTAAACTTGTCAAATTTGACGTGCAACAACAACGCCTCAAGAGGAGAAAGAATCGTTATTGAGCTCAATTTATGATCGTCTTTTATTTGGTGTCAGTTCTTTATGTCACATCAGCTTTGGGCTGGTCAACAGAATGCCAGAAAATAATCTTAAGCCTTAAACACTTCGAATACTTTTCTGACAAATTTTAAAAAACGATTTTCACCTTCATCTATACAGAAGCCATATCGTTCACCAACTAGAAGATCAGAATAATTGAGCACGTTTCCAGTTTTGTGAACAATCTATGAAAATTTTGAATACCAACGAAAACATACTAAATGTGTTTGTCATGATTGACGAAGCCCATTTTTAGATACTGAGCTGCAGAAAATCTATTAAATCTACACAAATTATCTCTACCAAACGTTAAACTTACTGTATGGCGTGGAATTTCGACATCGAGAATTATTAGGCCTAATTTCTTTTTGAGATAAATAATCAGGTTGTAACGGTTAAGTCTGATCGGTACGTGAATATGTCCCAAAGCTTTTTTATTCACGAAGCAAGGAGGCTTGGTTTAAACAATATCGCTAATCCGGAACAATACTTATATTTCAAAAATACCATTTTTGTCTTTATCATGTACTAACTCTGAATAATAAGTAGTTTTTCAGATCGAGAGCGTTTCAATATAATCTATCCCTTTAACTGCTGGCAAGCGCTGGTAACAAATGTCACATATAATTTTTTCCGTGCGACGTTCCTGCAAGACAGTCACATTTCAGTTTGGTCCTGAGTTTCACCAGAAGAGGTCACGCTCAATGATGCAATACTGTCACAAGTCTAAATAGTACAAGAGCCACTGACGAAAAAAAAAGACCTGAATCCTAACTTTCTGACATTGTTACACATCGACCCAAAAAGTGTAATGTTAAAAAATATATGCCGCATACTAATCTGGCTTCTGTTTAAATTCCGTTCAGATATTTTTTTTCGTTGGTAAGAATTAAATTAGTTTATTTCATTTCATATGAATTTGCTGATTGAATTGTTTATTTCGATCAATAAGAATATTTTCGGCCTGTTAAGTTTTAAGTTACCAATTTGTACGTACATTTTAGCACGATTTTTCTGTCGACAAGTCAAACCAAATTCCGAGAAGCCCCTGTTCTTCTAGAGAGTTGCGGACAACCAAGTACAATTTACAATGTATCAACGAGCCCTGAAAACTTTCCATTTGGCATATAGTTTCTTGTGCATTTTACTTTCTTCCAGGGTAAAAGGGATTGTGTTGAATTAGATTGTCACGTTTAAGCGGAACCGGCGCAGAGCGTAGGGTCGTGAAGGGCAGAGACGCTTCATGCCGAACTTCCGTACCGGGTACTCAATTTAAGCAAAAAGTGGTTTCACAAAATTTCATAAACGTCTTCTACGACGGATTAGAATATTGTAGACGATTTGGTATAATTTGCCGTAATAGTTTTCTTCTGTGTATGGGCAATTTAATTGCCAAACTCCGATCAAGCATCTCGAGAACGTGTTAAAAAGAGCGCCGCTCCGCTCGTTTTATTTTCCTGTGAAGTAATCTTAGTTTTTCAAACTTCCTTGTGCGTTGTTATAAGCACGTAAATTAATAACTTTGGACGTACAAATGTGATTTTAAAAGACTCTTTGGTGGTTATAGTATCACCCGTTCATTGCCTGTTAAAGGAGTATTAAAATATAGACAATTTACGCCCCGTTTGGTTAAAAACGTTATCTGCCGAAGCCACCACTGCAGCGACCGACGGCCTTCCCAACCCTGAACATCGCCAAAGGATTTGTATTTAAGATTAGTTATTATTTAATTTAACTTGCTGTTTTAAATCATTGTTTTATGTGAAACTCCGCTTCTGAAGATGTTGAGGAAGAATTTACACTAAATTCAGTCATATATTTATTAATAAAGTTAATAATTCTATTTATTCACACTCTGCACATCATTCTGTAATACATCCCTAGCATAATAAATCTAAATAATTTAAGTCGAAAATATTCTTTTCAAATTTGTAGAAATTTAAGCGAACGTTTTTACAGTCAATTCACGAAATAATTATTTATTTTAATTAATCTTTGTGCTGCATTATTAAATGTTACTATTTTGATTCATTTTTATCAAGTAAAAAATCATTTGACAGCATACCAGTTTTACTTATTTGTGATTTATATTTATTAGCTGCTTTGACGTTTGCTCTGTTTTTTTTATTTAAACATTTTATTATGAAGTGAATAAACCGTTATTATTGTATCATTTTGCCTTGTTTTATCGTGTCTCTGTTCTGTTTTAATAATATTTTGTAGGATAGGAAAGATTACTTGTACCTGCTGATTGTGAGTCAAACCAATAAATTCTTATTATTTTTTTTTATTATTGTAGGGTCACGACGCGACGTGTGTTAAGTAATTAAATTCTTTAGTACCTTGATCATTGCACCTTCAACTATAAGAGGTGCTGTTCTTAAGTAAATAATTAATAGCCTTCCCTGGGTAAGTTTGTTTGGGAAGCGCTTCAATATACGTCCAGAGTTATACATTACCCCGTTTGTTAACGTAAGTGCACCTATATACAGGGTGTTAGTATTCAAGGACATCTATATAGGGTGATATTTCTAGAGGTGCTCATATATAGGGTGTTAAGCTGTGAGAAGCTGCGCGGGTTGGTATAGTGTTTTTGGTTTTCAGCTTCTGGGGCCATTAACTTTGATTATCTTTTACAGAATTATTGAGAGTGTCTGTGAGTGTAAGTCTTTTTCCTTTGTCCTAAAGGTAAGTTTAAGTTGAACCACACCCATCTCTGACTAGAGCTACGGGATTGAACAACTTCTGATATCCGTAACGGACATTAGGCCTCTTTTTCAGCTTTTTCGCGTTACAAAAGGTATCTAGATACTCTGGTGAAAATTTCAACGAGCTAGATGTAGGCATGCGCTCGTAGTGGAAATTATGAAAAAGTCTAGTTTATCACGAATTTTAACTATCTGGCGTTTATAAATTTTTGTAAAGTGACGAAATACAAGTACTTTGGTGAAGACGTCAGAACGCTAGACATGGGCGGTTCCATGTAAAACTCGAAAAACCATAAACGGGAATTTCACTTATTGTACCCAATCCTAACCATTCAAAATTTGCGTCATGTTATTATCAG
Source organism: Ignelater luminosus (assembly GCA_011009095.1). NCBI lineage: Eukaryota > Metazoa > Arthropoda > Insecta > Coleoptera > Elateridae > Ignelater > Ignelater luminosus. Next base: position 528,005 of record VTPC01090599.1, read on the forward strand.
TCTTTTTATCTTCTCTGGGTCTAGGTGCAATGCTTCAGAGAGTACGTACATCTTGCTAAGCCGCTTCAACGAGCTATTTAATTTTAGCTGCCTTTATCACTATCTAGCGAACGTGCGTTCGGTACTTCGGTACACGGACGCTTTTTTGTGAGTCCATTTTTAAAGTCGCGTCCGGGGCCTTTATGCTTTCCGGACGCTTTTTTATCAGGCCATTTTTGAAAGCGTCCGGTTCCTTTTTGGGTTCGCGGGAGCTTTTTTGTGACTCCATTTTTGGCGGGGTCCGGTTTCGTTTTGGATCGTGAACACCCTATCACTAGCCAAATTGATAGATAGAGCACCTAGAACAAGTCGTCCCGGCTCCTCCCAGCGGCGAGAGTCGGGCAACGTCCACCAACATCTTTGGACGGCTGAGACGGGCGGCACCTGCCGCGTGCTTTTAAGCTCTTTTGCCGAGGGGGAAGATCTCTATCTATCCCCCGCGGAGCAACCGCACCGCTTTTGAACGAAGCGCGGCAGGTTTTCCTACGTGCGGTCTGCCTTTGAATACTGCCTCCAAAGCAGAGTCGAGTTTCCATTATCAAAATAGAAATCATGCCGGCGGATAGCCAGCACGCTCGACTGAACATTCCTGATGAGGTCCGTTGCAAGTGCGGTAAGCTTAATTAATTAAAACGCCAGCAATATCAGTGTGGTCTTTGTTTTTTTAATTAACATTTTATGCAAAAAAAGTTCACTTTTGTCGCAGTTTTTTCGATTTTTTAAAAAATTGTACAAATATGCTTAAAATACATATTAAGACTTCAAAATTTAGTTGCATCTTATTGAAAGTTTGTATAATACGAGCTTCGGAACGCCAGACAGGTACGCCATCGCCACTCCCATGACTTAGGGTGCTCATTCAGGGCAAAACGGATTTGCGGCAGTCTGGGGGATGAAATTTTGCAAATATTTATCATCATCTTTAGTAAATACATTCACTTCGTTTTTATTTTGTTGTTGTAGAGGTTAATTTTTGTTCTGATTAAAAATGAGTCGCGGACACCTTATGCTTGAACTTCTTAAGCTGCAGAGTAAAAATACAATCTCCAACTCATTACAACAAACTGTCTCTCCCGCGACGGACAAGAACCATTAGACTCCGCAAGAAGGTACGAATATAGTATTATGTGTTATCATAATACATCTATCTTGGTTGAAGAATGAATAATAGATTAAATAGGTTTGGTTGTTTCAGAAACTTCATTACAATGTCCTATTCCCTGCGCAACAACTTCAGAAATCAGCAGCAGTGAATGCCTGCAGCAACCGGCTCAATAGCTAGATGTCACTGAGAGTGACGGCCCGACTCTTTTTCGCAGAATTGCTATTTTGAAAACTGATACAGTTTTGGCAGATATTATTTTTAGTTTATTTTATTTTTTGTTTTCAAAGAGTTTATAGACATATACATTTTATTATAAATATAATATTGTGTTATTGGTTTAAGCCATGTAGACTTCACCCTAATAAGAGCTTAGTGTCCCTCTATATACTTAAATAACATCTCAAAAAAAAGGAGACAGATTGATTTAAAGATTACTGAAATATACCGGCTAATAGAAAGAAAATCCAAACTATCATTAGTACACAAACTTCTACTATTATAAGGCAATTATAACACCAATTTGGACTTATGGAATATAACTATGGGGATGCGCTAACCAATGCACCTTGGTGTGTATCTAATTAAACTTAACACAATGATTTTCGAATGCCGCTTATACAAGAAATTATCAATACTAGAAGCGTTAAATACCAAGAAAGACTGGAAAATCACTCAAATGCACTGTTAACACCGCTACTAAAACAACATCACTTGAGAAGACTGGAGAAAAACGGGCCAGTTGACCTGAGGGAAGAATAAGAGATACCATCAATGGAGAGTATCTTGTCACGTTAATACGGAGTGGAAGCTTCTTAGTCAACAAATTAGCTCATAAAATGTTATGTAATTTATTCTGATTGCTAATAAAAATAAATAAATAAAAATATTATTGATTTAATAATGTAAATGCCTACAGTTTTATTTTAATGATTATGTGTATTACTTTATTTTTTAAATGAAAGAATTCGTTGCTGGGGTAGTTTTGCGCTCCAGACGACATGAGACTGATGCCTTTGTTGCCGAGGGAATACTTTGTTTTGTTAAAAACCTTTTTTTATTTCTGTCTGACTATCTCAAAATTATTTTCGTTCCTTCAGGTCAAAAGAGTCACATCAAATAAAGTTGTTACAAAAATTGTTTTTAGTAAAAATGAGCAATAACAACAAGGAAAAAACGTTACCAAATTGTAGGAAAAAACTAAGTAATCATGAATCCCAAATTTGGAGTTAATACATAAATTCCTTATGCCAATTTTGTACTGGTGTGTTTTTGCCAATCTTTGAAAGGCTGTCCTGAAAAATATATTAATATGTTAATTACGATAGAACACACTAGTACTTCAACAGGTGCTTCAATTTTATTATAATATAAGAAGCAAAAGAGGAATAAGTATAAAACCACTCAAATCGATATGAAATTGTGCCATGTTCATATCGTTCAAGAAGTGGGGGAAATGCCAAAATAGGGGCTATCTACATAGGTGTATACCTATGAAATGAGACTTTTTTTTTCAATTTTAAACGTTTATTAACAAAAAATGGTTACAAATTTAATCTTCAAAATAATAGCCATCGCTAGCGACACATTTTACCCATCTCTCAGGCAATTTGTGAATGCCGCGCCAAAAAAATTGGCCGTCTTTGGCCGCAAACCAATCATCGAGCCATTTTTTGGCTTCTTCGTGAGAATTGAAGCGCTGCTCGGAAAGTACGTGGCCCATCGATGCAAACAAATGATAATCGGAAGGCGCCAAGTCTGGTGAGTAAGCCGCATGCACCAGCGGTTCCCAATCGTACGTCTCCACCAATTCCCAGGTCGCTCTTGTTCGATGTGGTGGTGCATTGTCATCAAGAAAAATTACTTTGTGACGCCGATCGGCATATTCTGGGCGTTTTCGGTGTATAGCGCTGTTCAAATCGGCCAATTGTCGTTGGTAGCGTGCACCGTCAACTGTTTCACCTGGTTTTAATAGCTCGTACCAAATCATACCATGCTGATCCCAGAAAACACACAGCATTGCCTTGCGGCCGAAGCGATTTGGTTTGGCCGTTGATTTTGGCTTGTGGCCGGGCGGACCATACGATCGTTTACGCTTGGAATTGGAGAAATACACCCGTAACGATTCGATGCAAAAAAGACTTCATTTTGAACCGGGCGAGCAGCATTTCACAAGTGGTTTTTCGGTTCTCTTGCTGCCTTTCAGTCAGTTCATGCGGCACCCATCTTCCGACCTTTAAAATCATGCCCATGTCTTTCAAACGTTTGCAAATGGTTTTTTGGGTCACTCCCAACTGCTCTGCCATCATTTCTTGCGTTTGACCATCATCTTCATTCAACAATGCTTGCAATTCGGTGTCCTCAAACTTTTTCGGTGGCCGGCCACGTTCCTCGTTCTCCACGCTAAAATCACCACTTCGGAATTTTTCAAACCACCTGAAGCACTGTGCTCTGCATAGAGCATGTCCACCGTAAGCTTCTATAAGCATTTGATGAGCTTGAGAAGCGTTTTTCTTCAATTGATAACAGAAAATCAACGATGTCCGCAAATCGTAGTTTGAAGGCACGAAATTCGACATTTTTAAGAGCGAAAAAAATGCGTTGTTGTATGAAACATCACAAACAATGAATTGAATATTGTTGACAGATGACAGACGAAAAAAATAAGACATTTGGGACAGTTTAAAAATACTCCTAGCGACATCTGTGGTCTAATAGCTGAAAGTCTCATTTCATAGGTATACACCTGGTAGGTATGTACCGGGAATGTGAGAATAAATCTGATTGTGAGTCTTCTTAGTGCCATTTCCCAGTTTAAACAAACATTGGGAAGAAGTCTGTTAAACGTTCGGATTCGTGTTAGACCTCAATCAGACTTGAATGGATACTACGACATTAAGACATTCCAGGAAACGAAAAAGTAGACTCCCAAGCACAGAAGAATTAGTGGTTGGACCGGAACCAATTGCGGTATTGCGTACTTCGTAGGAAGGCAATTAATAAAAGAATTAAAAAAGACAAGTACGCTATCTGTTAGCGGTAATAGTTTAACTGAAGAAGCAAAAACTAAACAAATTAACAATTATTCTCTCAAAACGTAGCAGAAGTGGGAGCATCGATCGGAAGTATCTGACGTGGATTTGATCCCCACGCAAAGTCTAATTTTTTTATATCTACAAATACTATTTACTATTTAATAATAAGAATCTATTTAAGGACACAAATATTACATCTGGCTGTTACCTAGCCGATGACAAAAAGGAAAACAAAAATACAAGACATATTTACATTTACTAGAGAGGATAAACAAGAAAGAAGAATGGAACAACATCAGATAGATTATTTATTTATAAAGCTACAAGCAAAAAGGAGAATCTAAATAACTTAGAGTCTTATATTTCATTAACATGGGTAGGAAACAAAGAAAAGTCCAGGAGTACTAATAGTAGCAAATTCACCCTACAAATCAATCTGCATAACGAGAATACATGCAATTACACAACACAACGCCTAGTAGACACTCAGACCGTGAACATCAGATAGTGGAGGAATAAATCTCGGGGAGCAATGCAACTTTGCAGTCAGTTAGCGATCGTCGATCAGAGAATTTGTATGCACAATTTAAACCGTACGTTTTTATTTGTGTGACAACTGACTCGTGTTTTTCAATTTTTTTTTAATAGAATACAAGTTGTAAATAGATAGCACCAACAGATTGATAGGATAAATTCTTGGTGACTGAACAAGTGCATTATCGTTATTTGTCAAAATATCAAAAATTCTTGCTAATAAAAGTTGCAGAAACTGCCTTCCTGATATTCGAAACTTCCAATTATACAAGGTGTACCGTATAGCTAAGATATTTAAAGTTGAAAGGAATAAAATATAGACTACTCAGCTACAGCGTGCAGCCTTTATAGTCAGAACTGGTTTTTAAAACACTTAAAAGACATTTCCCTACAACCTTCTTAATGTGAATTTTTATATTTTGACAAATAATGACGATTCACCCAAAAGTTAACATGTCTACACGTAACTTTGAAGGCCGATATCTCCGCAAATAAAACAAATTGGCCATAGGTTATACTTATCTAGTCACTAAGAATTTACCCTATCAGTTTATCGGTGTATACCCTGTATAATATTTGTATATGTTTTAGTTTAGTTTCGGTTGTGCGTGTGATTTATATTTGTTTACGAGCTGTTTTCTAAAGAATTTTCCTGTATAAAAGTTTATCCATTCTTGTACATGCAAAATATATCATTAGATTTTGCTTTAGTTTTGTTTGGGTATGTGATTTATTTTTGTTTTACAAACTGTTTCATAAGGCATTTTTCTTTATAAAGGTTTATTCATTTTTGTTTAGTTTTGCCGGTACGTTTAATTAGCGCATTTGTTTTTGTTTTCGTTTTTAATCATGAAAAATATTTTTATCTGGAATTATTGTAGTGTGAGTGTGAAACATATAATTTAATTTTTATAATAAAAACTGATGTTTCCTCAAAACTGTTGAATATATTTTTATAAAACTACGTCAAACAAATTAATGATGAACTGAAAAGAGTAAACATGAAAAATTAAAAAGTTAAAATCGACAAGTTAAAAGATTTCTTCAATACTGTTCAATATTATATTTTTGAATAACTGGATATGTAAAAAGCTTAATAACGAATTTCAAAAAAAGCAAAGCTGTAAATAATTAAGAAATTAAAATCAACTAATTCAAGAATTTCTTACAAGTTGTAAAATATAACTCCTACTAAGAGAGTGAAGCAGCAAGAGCGTTGACCAGTAATACTTCGCAACAGGGTAATCACCCAGACTCTTACTCCTTGTTCACAACCTGAGTATCAAGTAGGCGTTGAATTACAGAAACTTAAGATGGAACGAATGCCTTTTGCATGCATCAATGCTGCCTTTAATATCCAGTAAATAATTGAAGAACACAGACAGTGCAACTTGTACGTGTGATTTCCTTTTCACTGACTGAACAAATACGTTTGACGGGCAAAAACAAGTACTGAAAGGGGAAGGCTTCCGAAAATGCTGAATTGAAACAGTTAGGAGCTATTTGTTATTTAGAAATGCAGGTGGAATTCAACTTAGTGCAGAAGAAAATGTAAATCCCCTTCTCTTCTGATTTTAAGATTAGCAAAAGTAAAAAGGAAAGAATGCCAGAATCATCTAGTACATGTTAAGTATATAATATATAGTTATTTACCTAATTAGTGCAACATATCAGAAAAGGAATGCATGAAAGTTTTAAAGTTTTTAATCGAAAAAAATTATTTTTTATAAAACACAAATAAAATTGTTAATTGGCAGGATTTGTATAACTAAAATGACATGGCAACACAGTATCTAAGGAAATAGATAAGTAAACCAAACATATTTATAGACGTCATACAATAATAATAAATTACAATTTTTTATTTTGCCGCACACGTGTTTAGAACGCTACTTACCGCACCGAAAAGTGTGCGATAAGTACCTACTTACCGCACCGCATGTATTTTAATAATCTCTCTTTGCTTTTTTTCTTTTTAGGAATCTAAACGATGCTTGGTCCTAAAATGCAAAAACCTCTGAACGTCTCCTTTGACACCTGATGCATTTTCAAAGATTGTTTTTGAAAAATGAGAATAAATAAAATGGCTACTGTTGTAATAACGTTATGAGAAATGTTAAATATTCAATAAAGTATTTTTTTCTCATTCAAAGAAGTAGCTAAATTTATCACAACAATAAAACGGAATACAGAACTTTATTGTCATACCTCTAATAAGTGAAAGTAATAGTTAAGTTTAACGACTAATTATATAGCTGCAATGTGGAAAACAAAATGAAAACAAACAAGTGAAATTGAAAAAGAAAACAAAACGGAAAAAGCGAGAATACTAGAAATTTTTTAAATTATTCAAGAATGACAAAACAAGGGGAAAAATAAAGGTTTCGTTATTTACACCCTGGGTGAATACGCATTCTGGTTTTTAAACTGTCTTAATAATAATAAAGATATCTAGATGATACTTGGTATTTAGTTTTCGTCTGGGACTCTCCGAGCCGCACACCTGTAACTCGATCTTATTGTCGCTCCGCAAGCCAGACTGGAGTCGTCCGGCAATGCTTCTTTCAGTGTATTGTAAAGTTTAAGGTCTTCTATAAGTGTCTGGAAGCATTACCTGATACAACTATTGGATACCTTTTTTAGTAACGTAAGTCTGCTTAATAATTATAACTTTGTAAACAGCAAAATTGTATGCGGAAAGTCAGCCACCAGTTTCCTTTTTATTGTATATTTATAGATATTTATCGTTAAATAAGAAATCTTAATTTCAAAAGTTTCTCACCACTTCGCCCAGCGGTTAGTGGTTTGTCTTTGTTGATTGTTGAATTAATTAATGTTAAGAGATATCACCGTTTCCTTTTGTTTTCCGACGGCGTCATCGTTAGATGCAGTATTTGGTAACATCAGATTTTTGGATTCTCAATGATTAAATTTGTAGGTGAATGATTTTCACCTGGAGAAAAACTTTACAAATGTTCCCTAAATTACTTCTAAAATTTTTGACAAGATACCGTTTGTGTATCAGTTACATTAAAAATTAAAGTCAAAGATTAGATATTGTACTTGAAAACTTGTTGTAAATAAGTTAGTTTAAACATTAGCTAGCTCAGATTAATTCATAAGGTGGCTATCTTTTATCTTGTTTCATACTGTTTGGCCTTAACGTAGTTTATCGAAACGCCCGGTCCACTAGGACCTTTTGTTTGTTTTATAAAAAACGTTTTGTTGTATTTAATGTTACCTAGCGCTCAGTCAATACTGGATAAGATTCATTCATTGTTCATTTACTGTTTGCTAAAGATTATTTTCTACATAGCGTCGGCTTCACACGAAAAGTGCATAAGTCCCAAAAACCTGTCTTAGCTGTAAAAGGAAAAAACTGCTTTAAACTGTCAATGCTAGTGCACTGGTGCAACATTTTATTTGCGCTATTTCAGCGTCATCTATTACTTTTACGCGATATTTTCATATTTAATCTGTGGAAAAGGTAACTGTAAGAGAGAAGGCATTAAGATCTCATTTTAATCAATTTTTGGACTTATGCACTTTTCATATGAAGCCGACGATATTATCTTTCTTTTATTATATTGGTATAAATATCTTATGTGAACCAAAGGCTGATGTTCTCTGTGTTTACCGTTCACTGATAATTCCAATTTTTGTATATCTAAATGCGTTTTCAGATAATAGTGTGCCAATATATTTTATTGTAATTCGTATATGTTGTTTCTCTCGAACCACCGCACAGTTAGAAATCTGTTTCAGAGAACATATCGCCTCTGGAATAAGCCTCCGTCGACCTCCAGCTACGTAAGTCGTATTTATTGTTAGTAATTATTATTTGTGTAAGTATAACAGTTACCGAAAGACTATCCCGGCATTTCTGCAAAGCCTATCTTTCCAGTTGTGGGATTCACTTCCCCTTACCCTTACCTAGGCCAAAGCCCTTTAAAATCCTGAAATCTTTCTTATCGTCTCTCGAAAGGCATAAGGCCTTTAAAACCCGCCCCGTCTCCAATGTTAGAGCTCAGCAAAGTGGCACATCGATTATTGTATGTTGCGTAAATTATCGAAGAGCCACTAAACCCATTTTTGCACAAGTACAAGCTCAACATAGTAGGCCTCGGAATAGGAATCAATTCTCTTTCTAGCTAGGAGTGCACCTCTAGCAATAATATATTTGCACAAAATTCTAAATACACAGTGGCTGTTGATTATTCTTACTAGAAAACTGACTATCAATGATGAATATCAGCTTTGGATTCAAATCACAGTAGGTAGAAGAACAATTGCTGTAGGCGTAGCTTATCGCTCGGAATGGGTAAATGTCCACGATCTTCTTGATACATTGAAGCATTCACTTGCTGATATTTTGCCTGGTTGTAATGAAGTAATTTTTACAAGAGACTTCAATATAGACCTACTTAGAGTAGACAATAATAAAACTATATCTTTCTTTAACTTTATTAAACTGTCTAACTTATCTCAAATTATTAATATTCCAACTCGTGTTACATCTAGTACGCAAACGTTATTAGACTTAATCATAGTATCAAATAGTGATCTACTTCTTAAATCGGGTGTGGAGGGAACTCATGATATTTTTGATCACCATTTAGTTTTTTGTAAAATTCTACTGGAGCTGCCACGGGATCCTCAGATCCGTACATAGAGAAATTTTAGAAATTGTAATTATGATGATTTTTGTACTGATTTGCAAACAATTACGTGGCAACATATGGTCAGGCTCCATAACATTATCGTTTGTGAATGAGAGTTTGCTTAACTTGATTAATGAGCATGCACCTGTCAAAACCGCTAGATTCTCTAGGCAGCCTTCTCTTTGGATAACAGATACTATTAAAACTATGCAAAAATTACGTGATAAGGCACTTGTTCCATTTAAACGTTCGAGACTAGTCAAGAACTGCGAGTTTTATAAAACCTAAAGGAATCTCACTTCTAATGTTATCCGCAGGGAGAAAAAAGCGCACATCGAATATCATGTATCTAATAGCGGCAAAGCTGCACTCTGGAAAAACCTCAGAGGCTTAAATATTTATAATAAAAACTGTAAATCAAAAGTTCCTCAAAATTTAGAAAATGTGGATAAAATTAAACAATATTTTATTCAATCAGTGAAACAGATCTCTGTTAATCCAAATCAGATCTTGATTAATTTTTATACTAATGATAGCAAAATTAATGACAATAAATTTTCTTTTAGACTAGTAACAACTGCTGAAATAGTAAAACATTATCAGTTCTATTACTTCTAAGTCTGTTGGTTCTGATGGTCTGCCTCTGGATTCTGGTTTTAGATTTAAAAAACACGTAAGTTTGTATATTCAAAAGGCATACGCTAATGTAAAATTTATTTTTGCAAACACATACTAAGTAAAAAAACCAAAGTAGTTCTTACAGAAGCTTTAGCTTTATCATATTTTAATTTTTGTGATGGATTCTATGGACCATGTTTGGATAGTAAAGACTCAGCTAGAATACAACGAATTCAGCTCAAAAGCTCACTCAGCTTAACTGGCTAAACATGTTCAACCGTCGACTGCTTCACTTATTTTGTTTGTACTATAAAATTATCGTGTTTAAAACACCGGTTTATCTATATAATAAAATTAGATTCCGAACAGACGTACACAATCTCAGTGTCAGAAGTAGAGGTATTCTTACACCTCCGATTTATAGGACTACTATTTATCAGAGTCGTTTTCGTACAATATCGCTAAACAGTTTAATCTATTGCCTATTCAGATCAACAAACTGATTATAGTTAAATTCAAAAAGCAATTGTTTTTATACTTGTCAATGAAAATCCTTAGCTGTTCGATTGTTCTTTTCTTTGTCTTTTGTTAGTCACTTAGTAACTCAAGCAAATTACTTTAAGTCTTAGTACTATTATTTATTTTTTAATCAAGTATCATCGCTGTTTAATACGCCCGTCGCTTTTTATTACATATTATTCTCAATTTATCATTTTATGGTTAAGTGGAAGAGCAGCCTCCTCACGCCGAGCTTCGCCTTTTGTTGGCCATTGTCCTTGAATATATCGATGTTATTATCTATCACGGGAGAGTAATTCTCACCTCATGATTAAATACAGATACTCTCTAACAACCAACGCAACCGACTTATCCTTCTGCTTCTTGTTAAGATCACATAAAGCTGTATTGCGTCATTTTAATTTTAATGAGGATATGATTTTGACCATGAGGTGAAAATACGACCCACTATTATTGTTATTATCATTACATTCTAATTTAATTGTAAATAGCAGGGTAACAATAAAGACTATTATTATTATATTGATTTTTCTTGTCGAAACACGCCAAGTTTTCTGTTCTATCACAACTAGTGCAGGAATACAACAGGATGTTAATATTAGAAAACACATCGGCTCAGATTAGTGTGCCAATACAATCAATTGCCTCAGTTTGTTGCAGTATTATACTATCTGAGAATTCTACAAGCACCTATCCACTATTTATGTTCGTCAGATAATGTTCGTTGCTACTTTGCACTGTTTTATTACATAAGCTTGGACGCATTATTAGTAATGTGAAAGAAATTAAATTAACACATTGATACCCAATGCCCAATGTTGTTTAGAATTACTCAATTTTAAAAAATTTTTAAATAATAAATCTTAAAATTATTATTTTACCGATTTTACTCTTCTGTTGAGACATCTGCGGTAAAATATTATTATAGTATTTGATCTAATGTTTAAGATTTCTAACCACATGGTGACCTGGTTTTTACAAAAGAATATGCTTTCTCTTTAATCGTATGGGAAAAGTATTCCTCGCGATAAAAAGCAATCTTCACGCCTGCATCTAAGTTCAGTCAAAGTGGAAACTTCAGTATGTATAGGAGGTTCCATCAATCACACTTCAGATTTAAAATAACTCCGGAGAAGGCCAGAACCAGCAAAGATTTTTAATTTATTACTACTTGTGTGCTCAGAAGAGAGAGTACTGTCATTAACAACAATAAAGTAATCGCTGTGAAGGAAATAATAAAATATATGTCAGGAACAAATGGAAGAAGTAGACATTTCTACATTTCATGACCAATAATGACGAAAGAAATGGTTAGATACACGTTTAAAAGTTTTTAGTTTTCATGGTGTTTTGTGTTTATTTTATAGTATATCTTATTCTTTTTCTTTAAATAAAATCTATAAAAACGTTTTTGGAGAATGATAACTTTCCAAATTCCTTCAGTTGATATTAACTGGAACTAAATCCAGGACATGCTTGCTTAAATTCTGAAAATTCAGACGTTTTTTTTTTATTTCTATATCGCTAAATAAGACTGTTACATAGTAAAATGCTTTGGTAAAAGAGGTTTCAGTTTATGCGTATAATAAGCTTCTGAGATTTTATTTTTCGTTTCCTGAACATTTAAGATTTATAGCATTTCTAGCCAGTTCAATTCTTGTAGTAAAACTGCATTTGTTTATTCAAATTGTCCGAAAATAGGGCATTTATTCAGATACTTAATGTATCTGATACGTAGCAAATATTACATCAAAGTTTATAAATGGTAAAAAGTCAAAAAAAGTTTAAATAATTTGAATTGCATTTACTAAACTAGCAGCTCAAGAATGATGAAAGAGGGTATTTATTACTTTTCTGTTGTAATGCGTTCATTCACGGTTACCGTAAAAAATTACAAGCTTTTCGTTAATACAAGAAACTCATTGACCTACAGTACAAGTACATTTAATAACAAAATTAAATAATAATAATAATAAGTCACATAGCATGTTAACACTTGAATAAACCGAGACGAAAGTGAATTTGTAATTTAGAGAAAAGAGAAATATAAATAAATTGACGTGATTCGTTTTGTTACTCATCAAAAGGAACGGTGTTATTAGATCATTGCTTATTGCTTTCAGTCAAACGCGAAGGTGGCTCCTATAATGATATCAGAATACTCTAAAAGAATATGAAACGTCAGGAATAAACCTTTTCAGAAAAAAATGACTCGCTTTCTAGAATATAAATAAACCAAACAACGATTTGTATTCTTTAGGTAAAAAAGAGTTATCCTAACAGAATTTCTTATGCCTAGTATGAAGTCGAAATTGTGATTAATTTTTAAAGCATCATCATTGAAATTTAATAGTTATTGCTTTCAAGATAAAATTAGCAGAAGCATTTTATTGCCTATTGGAATAGCTATGGAAGTTAAAAAAATGCAAGCTTAAAAGAGATCAATACAAACTACAGTATCCGCAGTCCTAGATACAAACGGATATCGCATAACTATGAAACTCGTCCAAAAATTTGTAGTCTGTAAACATCAAAACAAAAATACTTGTATTGTTTTTGTCTATTGCAAAAATATCAAAATTAAGTAAAAATCATATAAAGTAAATAACCAAATTATGTTATTTAGACTACAAAATATACTACTTGCTCCTACTCTATACATAATAGAAGACAAACCGTTAAACGATTTATAACACCATAAATTACAACTCAAACTTACTATGCGGTTTGTATGCAAATGAAAATTCCATTTAATTGGATACAGCCTATATCCTTGTTTATTGATTTACTTTAAAACAAAAATACCCCACGTTAAACGCTTAACTCATACAAATAAACAAAATTACCTGCAGCAATTTACTAAGTAAACTAAACTAAAATATCGACACATTAAAGGGTAGAATATGGAGTGCAATGGTTTTCACACCTAGTTTTTCACTGACCGAGTTTGACCCCTGGGTTACCAACAACCCGGAATCCTTCCGGATTTTAACGCTCTTAACTAAAAGCGTAAACGCCCCATACCAACCAGCGATTTATAGCTAGCAGTAGTGAAAATGTTAATTTACTTTACGAGGGCTTGCTTTAAACCGAGTCTATTTTCTGACAACAATTTCGTTATAGACGTTAAAACCGTAATTTAGTTAAGGGCAGAATATTTGGTTAAGAAGAAGAAAACAAAATCATATTTCAATAACAACTTCGTGGCCGCCAACACATTCACGAAAATCTATATTTAACTTGTTAAAGAGTAAATTAACTAAGACACGCTTTAAATATAAACTTATTTCGCAAATTCCTAATTCCTTACACGCAGTTTTGAAATTAGTTAATCTCCTACTGGTGAATCTCATTTAAAACACACGCCTGCATCACATCTTACTAGGAGGAGCTTTATCCTCTCTTTATACAACATAATCATCAGTAAAGCGCTTTCTAGAACAATACCATTTCAGATTGTAGCGGCACTTTTCATTTCACTTTGAATAATGTATTAAGAGTATTAAAAAGAAAAGGGATATTTGATGGATTTACATTTTTAAATGAAGATTTTATTTTGATAAATGAGTTTTTTTAAAGAATGAGCTTTTTATTCCTAAAACTAGAATAGAGAACTTTAATATTTCAAGCTGATTCTGGAATTTAACACCTCAATAATAAGAAGAGCAAACTATAGTTAATAAATTAACTAACAAATTAAACAAAATTTTATAAAGACAAATCTAGATATAGTTCATAAGTAGTTACGTCGTAAAATCAAATCTTCCTAAAATTTTTCACAGTCAAAATGTTATTTTACTAAACAAGATTGATTTGGTTTATGTAAAGAAATATTTGTAGGTTATGAATAACGAAGTAAAACTAAAAGTTGTGTCAGAATGATTTTTACACTTTAATTATACAGGGTGTATCCTTAATGGCGGATAATATGTACACCACGTTATTCTACATCACAAACTGAGAAAGAAATTCTAATCTCATTTTGACGAAAACTTCTTCATTACAATGCTATTAACGTTCGTAATCTTTACTAAAATTTATTTGTTTTTAATAATTAAGACGAAATAGTTACAATTATTTCTAGCTTAAGTAATATAATGAAACATTCGATCATATTTTTGTTTTATTTCTTAATATGTTAGTTTGCCTGTAATCCGTTTCTTATTATTGTTAAATCTTCGCTGTAGAATCTTCAAAAATATGTTGCAATACTGTGTTGTTGTTGCTATGAAATGATTAATGGAAAGCAGCAGCTTTACAACCAGCCATCCTACTAACATATCATACAACGTTGTCAGGTTTAAAAACTTTTAATTGGCCATATTTTAAAAAACTATGTATTTATAGCAAAAAATGTATTTAGCTTTTTTATTCAGACTGTAATGTAGATTCACATGGTGTACAGATTATCCGCCATTAAGGATACACCCTGTATTATATTTTGATGCAGACTTAAATGTCTCTGCAGCCTTTGCTTTGTAGATACAATGTTGCCAAATTTCAGTACTATTTCCCGTCTTTATCGCAATGTTTAAATCAAGATCATTAATCAATTTGCTTTTTATCTCTTGAAGTCTAAATTTTGTAGAATACTTAACGTTCATCTCTGCTTGCTTACACCCTACGTCAAAAAGAAATTTCTTTATAGTCAATATTTGATTGTTTACCCCAAGGCAGAGATTGTCAGCTTCGACTTACGATTTTTGGTCAGTCTTGAACGATTAAGAATTTGTCATGGAGAAACCAGGTCTCTTTGGAATACGATATAAGCAGATGTAAGTTACCAAAAGTCAATATAAATTTAGAAAAATCAAAATGAACTGAAATTCTCTCGAAGGCATTGACGCAAAAGGTAGATTTCACTTGCAACGGTACTATCGCGGAAAAAACCGTGGCACTACACAGGTTTTAAAATTACCCTTTGTAAATCTGTCTTTCAATTTAAGTAAGTATTATGTCTTGCCTTTACCTGAACAAAGAATAAGTGTCGGATTAACATTGAAGCCATAAATAATTGCATTGCATTGGTTAAGCACGTATTTCCGAAATTTGAGCAGCAGAGTCATAAAACCTAAAATATTTGCAGCAAACAATACAATACAATACAAAAAATAGAGTTAATTCCTATAAAAGGAAATGTGGTTTTGCAATTTCAAGGTACAGAAATACCGAAGATAATACCGTTTAAAAAGAATCTTGCAATTCGAAAATAAATAAACTTCCTTTTTCTAAAATGTACTCTGAAATGTAATAATAATGAAAATGACCCCCACCTTTGCTGCAAGATAGCAAGAATTAGACATAAACCTTAGTTTCTTAATGATATTCACAAGTGTTACATCAGTCTATTTTTTCGATTTAATTTCAAAAATGATACTGCTAGATGCTGTTGATAGGGCAATAATTATTTCGAAATTTGAGAAAGGTTGGTCGTAACGTGGAATCGTGCAAGAGTTTAATACCAGCAAAGGTACAGTTTATAGACTAAAGAAAGCATGGACAGAAGAACAGCGTGTTAGTAGAAAACAGGGTGGTGGTAGACCAAAGATTTCATCCGAAAACAAAGATAATCTGTTCATTAATTATTTGAGAGAAAATCCTCTTGACTCTGCTGTAACTGCGTCTCGTACCACTAATTTTCCAGAATACATAAGAAGCGCACGCAACAGAATAAAAGAATCTGACATTTCATTTTATAGTAGTGCTAGAAAAATTTCTTTGACTGACGAGCAGAAGCTAAGGAGAACTGAAGTTGCTCAGCAAGTTTTACATGAAAACTGGAACAATGTGATTTTCTCGGATGAAAAGGTGTTTCAGTCCAACCATAACGGTACAGTTCATGTGTACCGTCCGCGTAACACGCGTTTTAATGAAAATTATATAACTGAAAACAACAGGAGTGGCCGTTTTTCTGTGATCGTCTGGGCATGGACCAGTGCCAGAGGTCCAGGAGTCTGCTGGAGGATGGATGAAAGGCTGGATGAAGCAACTTGCCGGAATATCATAGACAATGTTATGTTGCTTTCGGAAAATTTTATTTATCAACATGTATGTTATAAAAACATCATTACAAAATGCTTTAGAAAATGTATTTATATTCGTAACGATAAAACAGGACAACGCACCGATCCATACAGCACGAATTGTGAGAGATTGGTTTCTAGAAGAAAATGTAAATGTGCTACCGCGGCCCGCTAGGAGACCCGATCTCAATCCTATTGAGAATGTGTGGGCTTATATGGTACAGAACATATACAAACGAAATTTTAGACCTCAGAACGCAGACCAACCATGGGAAGCTATTGCAAATGCGTGAGAAAGCCTGGAAGATAATTATATTAATAATTTAATTAATTCCATGCACCATAGATTAGCAGTCGTTATTGCTTGCAAGGGCGGCATGACCAAATATTAATGTCTAGTTTAAGTTTTTGTCTGTTAATTAATAAAATAGATTCATACATCTGCGTTTTCGACTTTTATTCTAATTTTAAAGAAAGGCCATTTAGCTGATAAAGTGAAATCTGTTTCTTAAGGTATGCCAGACAACAAAAACGAGACGCGAGTTTTTAAAACGTTAAACACTAATTAGTAATTATTATTTCGGAATATTTTGTTTACTATAATGTGGGATATTTGCTGTTATAAAACAACTTTTCACTAACATTAAAAAAACTCGAAGCGGTTTATGATTATTTAATTCTAAAATATTTTATTTTATTATGCTATTTAGTTAACCTTCAACGGACTGACCGGGGTCCATTTGGACCCCAGGGCACGATTTTTTGAAATAACTTTTTTGATTTTAAGTTTTGTATATTGTGCGGTCACCTATCTTTTCTTTGTAATTTTCTCCACCTGTTTAATATATTATTTTACGTAAATGTTCGTTTTTTTTAACTTATACTATGTTTTTCAACCTGGGGTCCGCCTAGACCCCAGTTCGTCTTTTACGGTATACCTACAAAATGTGTCCTAATTATTTCCAATCAAGCAGGAAAGTTTCCCAGTAATGTCTGTAACATTCCGTTTTTTATTTTACTAAACGTATTGCAAACTTCTTTTGTAGGTCGGGGATTCCCCGACTATGATATTGAGGGTGAATGTGCAAAATGCACGAAATACACTCAGGTTTTGATAGTTGCTCGCATTGTACGCTTCAAAATGAGTTCCGTGACATGTTTTGATAATAGTAAGCCCCTTACAGATGGGAAACTGCTATATTTACTTGAAAACGATGTTCCCGCTTTTGAAAATAACATGCAAGTGATATATAGAAGAAGTCGATGTTGTGTCTGAGTTAGATCAAGAGGATGATGTATTGTCGCTAATCATGAGACGTGTGTCAAGGTTGAAGACACTACAGAATCCAGCAGTCACGCTGGAGGTTTCTTACAATATTTGGCAAGAAATGGAACCAAATGGTCCAAGATACCAAAAGACGTACGAGCTAAATTATCAAAAGCCAATATTAAGAAAACTCGGACTTACAGCTTATAGCTCAGGCATTTCAAGTATGAAAGATGCTTTTTTTGCTATTTCTCAGTCCTTTTGTCTTTAATTTCTAGACAATTGATACCTCAAGTCCAAGCACCAAATTGCTAATATTCTGTCATGGGGTCCAACTAGACCCCGGTTAGGCTGTTACGTAATTTTAGGAGGCCCGTCCGTTAAAGGTTAATGATGTCATTTACTGCCAAAATATTTACAATATAACAAAAACCATTTTTCAAGCTAAATCGACTAGGTAATACTTTATTCACAAAATGTTTCCTTTTGTTGCTGGTATTTGCGAGCTACTACAAGGGATTAAGATAAGTACCTTATTAACTGAACTGACAATCCACCTTAAAGCCTGATGCAAAAGAGAGAAATTTTGTTAGAATCGACGTATTGTCAGACAAATGTGCCCCGGTTTCTTTTGCCATGATAGTACATCTTTTTAAGTCTTCAAATAATAACTGCATTAACCAAATTCAATATTACTTAATTAATCATAATTCTGATACTCATTTTTCTTTTTTTCTTACTACTGTAAATGAAGTACACGATATTTTACATAATTTAAAATCCAATAGTTTAGGTACTGATAATATTTCTTTGATTATGTTGAAATACTGTAGCCCATTCATTGATAAATTCATTACCCATATTATTAACTGTTGTATTGAAGTAGGTCATTTTCCGTCTGCATGGAAAGGTGCTGTTGGACTTCGTCTACCTAAAGTTACAAATCCAAAGAATTTTTCCGATTTGCGAATAATTAGTATTTTACCTTGTTTATCTAAAATTTTTGAGAAAGTTTTACATAAACAAATGTATAACTTTTTCAACAGTAATGAACTTTTGTTTACGTGTCAATCCGGCTTTAGGGAGGGATTTAGTACGGCAGACTCTCTGGCTTCTGTTACGAATAATATTATCAACTCTTCTGATAAAAAATTAAGCACTGCCTTGATTTTGCTAGATTTCTCAAAATCTTTTGATACTATCGGTCACGATCTCATATGCGCAAAATTACCATATTATGGTTTCGTTCAACCTGCTGTCAATCTGATTAAATCTTATCTGTCTGATAGAACCTTAATGATACAGCATAACAATAGATATTCTGTTTCTTATTCTATTACGTCTAGTGTACCTCAAGGTTCAGTTTTGGGACCTTTGTTGTACATTATCTATACGGCAGATATTCTGAAGTCGGTTAATAACTGTAAAATTCAACGCATGCCGACGATATGCAAATGTACAAATCTTTTGCTTTTTCCGAAAGAGCGTAGGCCTATGAAGACATCAATCGTGGCAAAAGATCACTCAGCTTTCTTTCGAGCATAATCTTACAGTAAATAGCAATAAATCTTATTTACTATTTTTTGGAAATCGAAACCACACCCTAACGGTTAAAAACGATCGTATTCTACGCCTCAATAATCAGCAAATTCCAATTGTAGATTTAGCTAGAAACTTAGGACTTATCTTAGACGTTAACTTACGATTTAAACAACATGTCTGTAAATTACTTCAGAAAACTTACTCTTCCTTAAAACTGTTATATGCCAATCGAGAAATTTTGAATTTTACTCAAAAGAAAATGCTCTCTGAATCATTGTTCTTATCACATTTCAATTACTGTAACTTTAGTTATAGTCCTTGTCTTGATGCATGTGACAAGTGCCGCATTCAAAAAACACAAAATTGGTGTTGTCGATTTATTTACGATTTACGTCGTTATGACTCTATTACGCAAAACATTTCTGACCTAGGCTGGTTAAACATGGAAAATCGTTGGAAGTATCATTTGGGAGTGTATACATATATTCTACTTTCAGCAAGAAAATCTACATCTCTTAGTTCTGAATTGATACCTGGGATACAGGTGCACTCTGCAAATACTCGGTATAATTATATGCTCACTATGCCTCTTCATACGTCTTCATTGTTTTGGAGAAGTTTTATATACAATGCTGTCAAGTTTTATAATTCTTTGCCATTCGATATGCGAGGTCTCAATTTAAAAATTAATAACAGCTCTAATTTCAATGTTCTCCATAATTGAAAAATCACGAAATGCAAGTTTATCAAAAGTGAACTAAATGACAGAGCAATTTGATTTTTTTTACTATGAACAATTCAAATACCAGCCTACTTGCTGATGCAAACTAAATTAAATTATGACCGCCACTTTTCAATCCAGCCTCATAAGTTACCACCAAATAAATGCTGCTAGCTTCAGGTAACAAGTTAGTTATTTAATATTAAATTGTGCAGGTTCGCTCATTTGCTAGAGGATGGGGCTCAGATCTATTAGTCCTATTAATAAGCTGAACAAATCAATTTTGGATGTTGCTATTGAGTTGTTAGGAAATTTTATTTTCTTCATCATTTCAAAGTAATTCATCAATTTAATATAATGTAGAATGTTCCGTTACCAGACACTCTTGGTTCAAATATGTGTCACCCAGATCATTTTAAGTTAAAAATGTCTCGGATAAATGTACATTCGAAAATCAGTCGTTATGAAGTTACAGTTATTTAAAGCTATTATTAGAGGATTGAATGTAATAAAATCTCAAGGAAGGATTATTAAAAAGCATAGAAGGTCAAGTAACGGATGATGAGGAGCAAAATGGCTTCAGGGCAGGAAGATCGTGTGCTGACAACCTGTTCTGTCTAAAACAACAACTTGAGAAAAGAACAGCTAGAAATTTAGGCAGGCACCAGTATCCACACCGCCACCGTTTTCATTCGGGCCCGAGGCTCCCCGAATGCAACACCCACTCCTGCAGAAATTCATCTTCAGTCCGTCACCCCACGGATAACCCCTTTCCTCTTCCCATCCTTCATTCCTTCCAAATCCTCCCGTAGCGCGAACTGCGGGGGATTGTAGTTCTGAAAAAACCGTTATTACCTCTATCAACCTTTACCAATTCCTATTTAAATCATTTAAACCTTTTAAATCATTTACATCAGTAAATCCCACCCACAATTATACTTCCTAACACCTTCACCTAAATCAATTTCCAACACCTACCAAATTAAAATCCCACAACACATCGCTCGCACTCCACCAACACCAGCCACAATCAACTTTAATTTGCCAACCACCGTCGTCGTCCACACCACCCAACATCAGAAGCCCTGGCTCACCATCACCATCAAGTCAACGCCAACCGTCTTCAAGGAATACGCAAGAAACCCTCACGCTTCCCACGCCGGCTTTACTACCTTGCTAACGCCGCCTTCAAACAACACGGAAAACTGCATACATTCATGGAACATCTCCACTCAACACCGGCAGAAGAGCCCCTGCGTCTAGGCTCACTCCACAACTTCAACTTCAACCCCATCAGGCTTGAGAAACGAATACGCGTCTAAACCCCTGCACTGATCGTGCAGCAATCAGCAATGACTTAGCCAAGTTCAGTTCGTATCCAGCCCTCATCCGAAAAAGAAGAAAAAAGAAGAAAAAGAAGAAAGAAGAAAACCCTACCTTGAAAAGAGTTCAACGTTCAACGGTCAAAGGGTCATGGGTCAACAAACTCGCGCAACCACCTAGTCTACGCCGATTTAGTTTGATTTAAAATGGATCTTATGTTTTATTTAATTAAAACATCCTTGAATTCTACGCTTTGAAATCCTGAACTTTGAATTCGACCACGCTCTTATCAGCTAGTACGGGGTTATCAACTTTGACGCAGCCAACCACCCAGAAGCCGCATACCCCCTTGATAACACTCCGACTTTATTCGAAATATACCTAAATTCGATATTACGACGATGGAAGCGCACTTGTCGAAATATGGTCATTTTCATTGAGGATGACAAACTGTTTACTTTGAACTTTGCCGATGACCAAGTTATCTTTGCTGAAGATGAAGATGATATGGTTAGAAAATTAGATGAAGAATATGACAATAAATATGGAAAAAACCAAATATCTAATCGTTGGAGACACAAACCGAAATAACCTGATGTTAGACCAAAATGTAATTAGAAGAGTTGGTTCGTACAAATACCTTGGGAGTTACAATTACGAAAAACGGCGCTAATGCAACCGAAATTAAGAAACGAATTGGACAAGGCAGACAGGTAACAGAACAATTAAATAGCATACCTACTGTGGAACACACAAATTAGACAAGAAACAAAAATCAGAATATATAAGAAAGTATTGCGACTTATGGGGCTGAGGTCTGGAAACTGACTGAAAGTTTGAAAAATAAGTTACGTTCAATGGAAATAGAATTTTAGATATGTTGTTGTAGACTGACTTTACATGACGGAATAAAAAACGACAAGATACGTGAGAGAATGGGTATCGGTACCGTAATAATTGACAACATTGAAACCAAAATTTTAAGGTGGTATGGCCATGTATGCCGTATGGATGAACACAGATGTCCAAAGAAAATGATAGAATGGATACCAACACAAAGAAGGAGAAGAGGTCGTCCGAGGAAAACCTGGAATGATGGTGTTAGAAACGCAATGAGACAAAGAAATCTACAAGACGGGGACTGGAGGGATAGAAAGCGATGGAAACTAGGTTGCGAGAAACGACTATGATGTATTGAATCGCAATAAAAAAAAAGTTGAAAACAAAAATGTCAATACATCAAATCGTGTTGGTGTTGTGAAGAGTTACTTTTAATTGCTTAAATATTACTTAATTCCTTAAAAAGTATCCATTGAAAATAGTAAGCACACGATCCGCCTGACAAGTCACGGAATCCCCGCCATTATGTTCCCTTTCCATCGCACTGCGCTCTGAAATTGCGCACAACCTCAGTCCGTATACCACAGTCTTGTACTTTGTTTCAAATAATAAGCTGACTGAAAAAGAGATCGAGTAATAGAATAAAATCTAAAATCCGGCCGTTTACACATATACCAATACCAACATCATCTGCATATCCAAATATAACGTACCGTTGCCGAAACCGAACCGAGATGACCAACTGTTCTTTTTACACTTACACAAACCATCAACGCCCTATCTTATACTTTATGTAACCATTCTGTTACCAAACCATCAGTCAGCACGTTATTCTTGCCTCCTCCTAATACCCAAACCTGCCTAGATACAGCTCGCATGGTTTTGGCTAGCTTGATGAGCGCGTGTACATTTAATTCCACTTCCCTAATATTGATTTATTATTGCTTTGCTTTGTGGAGTTGTATAAATCACAATTTAGCCTGCACAAAAAGGTTTCTATTTCTACTGTTTACACTTTGCCCGCGTTTTAAACTTCAGGCGCGCCGCCGTCTTTAAGAAGACCCCTGGATCACAGCCCTTTGCTGTTGCATCGAACCCAACAATCTGTGGGAAAAATGATAGATTGAACGGGTGCTCTTTTCCAAATGGTCATGCTCTTTTCCAAATGGTCATCCACTTAATCGCGCAAAGCAGATTTAACGAACATGAATCTAAAAAGCACGACTTCTGAGGTACAGTAGCCTCTTCTAAAGGAATCCGTTGGTTAAAACGAATCCGTAAAAATAACTATTTAATTTTGTCCATTATTCTGAACCATTAGATTATGAGGTTAGATTGTTCAGAATAGCAAACAAAAATAAACTTTTTAATAAGTTTGTTTCCAAACGGATTCCTTTAGAACAGACCACATAGGGCGCTAAAGGTTCATTTAGAATTTCTCATCTTTTCAAAATCCCATAAACAAACACAGCTATGATATCGAGATTTGGCACCCTGTGTCTCGGAACCGGTGCGTTTTGTAGCACATGTTTATTAGGAAAATCAGCTCATAATTTTGTAGTAGTTTCTGTGGCTAAGCGGTGACCATCTGAAAAACAACACCCTGTATTTTAAATACAACGTTATAATTGAGTATTTCTATATAAATTACATAAAATATACGTAAAATGTTATCAATAGTTTTATAACAATCTAACTGAATAAATTTGAACCTTTCATATAGATAGAATGTTTTCAATTTCATTAAAAGCTTGCATTGAGTCTTTGACTTTAATGTACGTAATAGAACTTAGAAAACCTCAATTTCAACATTAATCTAAATGGCACCATACAAGCGTATACCAAATAATTATCTGAAAGGGCAGTAAGTTATAAAGATTAACAAAGATGGCTAGAACAACGAAAACAGTGAAACTTAGAAAAAAATGAAAACATTTGAACAGCATTTAATCAACTTAAGAAAATCGCTAAATACAATGACAACGATGAAAAATAGCCTTTGATAAGTTGGCTAATTAAATTTTCGAAGTTACTAACAAAATATAAATCACCCAAATAAAAGAAACATCCAACCAAGCTAAATTACTTCTTCAAATATTACGTATTGCGACCAACGAAAAAGATAATAAAATAAATGTCAAAACCAGTGAAAGTTATGGTGAATTATTTGCGATGAAGCAATCAAAGAATAAAATTTTAAAGGCCCATTGCTTGTAATGATTGGCAGTTAGAAACGCCAAAGGATATCGCAGTTTTTTGACAAACACCGGAAGAAGAAAGTTAAGAAGTGTAGCCTGACAGCCTTTTTCATAATTTCTTTCAATTTTTGTTACTTTTTCAGGTAAATTGGGATCTCCTAGTCGACTCGTTTTTATTATTTATAAAGATTCTGCCCACGTATTCTGCCATAATAAATTTTTAAAGAATTCTTAAGAATGCTACACATTCCTCTTGTTTTGATTTATAAACAAAGTCTGCTGTTGTCTAGCTTTTTATTTCCTGAGATTCAATTTACTCAATTTTCAGCAAAATACATTTTAGCCACCTACTATATAAAATAAATTCTAGTTTATACCAGTTTTGTATTTCCTTTTTTTGTTGAACTTCTGTTTTATTAATGATATAGGCACATATTTTTACTGTGCGTAAGGCTTTTCAACGTGTATTTGCAGTTCTTACCATTCTTTTATTAAAATTGTAGCGTTATTTAAATGTTGTCTATCGACGTAGAGAGGGTAATATACCCGACGCCAAAAACTTAAATCAACACGTAAATAAATTATGCGTCCTCCCAACAACATATACATGATTTGTGATCCCCTGAAAGCCGGCAAGGACATAAATAAGGAAGTGTAAG
This sequence comes from Ignelater luminosus, assembly GCA_011009095.1. Lineage (NCBI taxonomy): Eukaryota > Metazoa > Arthropoda > Insecta > Coleoptera > Elateridae > Ignelater > Ignelater luminosus. The sequence continues at coordinate 553,086 of VTPC01090599.1, forward strand.
GCAAGAATACAAGAAAATAGTTTATGTATGATTTTATAAATTTATATGTCGGAATTTTGAGAAAATGAAAAAAAGAACACTGGAAGTGACAAAATTCAATGCGTGTTAGTAAAGCATTTATAATAAAGTTTCAAAGAAAATATAAATAGCTACTATCTACGTATATACTAGTGAATTAATACCCTAAACACGAAAAAAGACTCGAACAACTGATAGTGGAAATCAAATAATCTTGTGTATATTTTCAGAGGTTTTAGTTAAAGGTTGCCCAATTTAATTTTTAAATTAAAAGTTGAACGAAACGGAAAGTGAAAGTTTGAAAAGTTTACAAACCCCAGCAAGTATCTTTATAGTGTGGAAAGTTTTGTTTATCTTTAAAAGATAACAAATTCGTGTTTAATCACTTATTCGCTTTTCCCTAGATACAATAGAAAACAAAAGATAAGTTCTCAACTTTTATAAGCTAGATTTGTAAGCACGCTCTACTAACCAGTTTGAATTAAAAGATCTTTAACGTAGAGTAATTTTAACGTTCCAATAAAAAATTTAATCGCCTGCCAAAACGCCTTCAAACAAATGTTAGGTCATCCTTTCTACAAAATTTAAACTTTTTCAATTCGATTTCCATTAAATCGAATCAAGCTCGATATAAAATAGCAGCACAGATTCGTCAGAATTTTACATCTTGCTAGTATACAACAGAATTTAATTTTTTTTAGAATTCTTTTTTTAAATGAAAAAGTCCCCATGTCAGTTCTATTTCAGTTGATATTAAAACGTACCGACCTAGTCAAAGTCCTGAAATTCCTAAATACAAAAATACAGTAAAACTTGTCGAAATCTCAAAAAAACACTAGTTAAGAATGAATTTAAAAATGCACGCAAGGGTAGCAAATTGTCTGACGCACACTGTGCCGTTTTCAAATTTTAGGAAAACAAAAATCTATAAATCTCAAAGCCAGCTACAAATACTTTTTAGAGAGCGGGAAAGATTGCAAAAAACTTCTATATAGGAATACAGTCAACGAAATTCGATTAGTGCCACACTATATTTATGCTAACAAGTCTATTGGGCATTGAATGGATTAGCTTCTGCAACTGCTGCAATGCAATATTGGCCCATAGGCTTCATGGATTTCAGTTATTGGATCATTTACACTGTGATATTGTTTTCCACCTCTATAGACTTGACGAGCAAGATGTCCCCATAAGTTTTCTATGGGATTAAAGTCAAGACTTCTTGCTGGCCAAGTCAATACAGGTATTTCTCTTGCAGGAAACCACTCTTTCAGAAGTTGTGCAGTGTCAGTGGCTGCGTTGTCTCGCTGAAACATACAATCCTCTGCCAAAATGTTTTCAATCATTGGTACTAGTCCATCTTTTAAAATCCCAGTATACATCTCTGCATTTATCCGGCTGATTATTCAAGAAATTTTAGATTTACCACAGGAAAAGAGTGCTACCCATATTATGCAACTTCTTCCTTCGAAATTGCGACTCATTCTGACTCTTTTGCTTTCCGAATGTCATGCCAATAGAATGAATAGCTATCGGGGCTATCTAAGTTAAACTTCTCGTTGCTAAATATTACTCTTTCCCATTTATGACTCCAACTCAAATTGAAGGCGAGATTTTTTATGTTGTCGTGATAATGACGGCTTTTCTACTCTTTTGTGTAAATTAAGTTTGCATCAGATTGCAGCACCTGTTGAATTCGACTTACAGTTACTGACAATTGTAATTTACTTTTTATTTCTGCTGCAGTTATTGAAGATCCTCTGATTTCGCGTCTTACTCTACATCTGTCTCGATTGTTTAACTTCCTATTTTGGTCAAATTTCCTTTTTCTTTCTCCATAATTTTCACCAAGTTTTAGATAATTTTCAACGGCATGATCTCATCATGAAGTCTTTCCCACGTCCCATATTGTTACTAAAAAGTACTTATTAAATTTGAAGAATTATATAAAAAAAAGCTGTAACTTTGAACTTCCGGTTGTGAAATTCAAAAATTTGTCATTTCTAACCTATAATTTAGTTTAGTTCGTACCCAAGCAACCAGTTCTGTTTTCATGGCGCTTTAAAAAAAAGTAATTTTGTAAAAAAAATAGAACTCTCACATAAACGTTCTCGAGCCATGATTTTTTACGATTTTCGAAGCAATGTAATACCCAAATAATGCACCAAACGGCTTAATGTGGCTTTTGGTGAAGAAGCTCAATCAAATAGAACTCTTTATAATTGTTTTGCTGAGTTTCAGCTTTTCTCAGTGATGAATTTTGTGAAGGGAGTCCATTCACGTCTGTTGTTATCACAAACAATGATGCTGTGCGTGAAATAATTGAGTGAGATCGGCATGTGACATAGGTACCGTAAAATAGGAGTCACCTTGGAAATTGACATAAAAGCAATACACACGATTTCACACGATCATTTAAACGTAGGGAAGCTTTGCAGTCATTAGACTTCGCATAATTTGAGAGAAGCTCTAAAGAAGAATCGTATGCATTGATGCAAAGAAATGCTGAAGAAAGTCAACCGAGGTCATTCAAATTTAGTGTACGAGATTGATACCGGTGACAAAAGTTGGATCTACTAATAAGAGTCGAAGATTAAACAAAACTCTACTGTTTAAATGTTTCGAGGTTGTTCGTTCACGCAGTGTTGCCAAGCAAATGATCCCTTGTTTCTTCCGTATTTTTGGACACGTGGCAGCCATAGCTTTAGAAGATTGAAGAACTGAACCCTGATTGGTACACAACAATTTGTCATCGGTGAAATAAAAAAAAAAACAATCCAAATCGGCGCATCCTTCTTTACCATGATATGAATGAATGCAAGTGCCCGCACAGCTTCACAAACTGTCGACTTTTTAGCCGGTGAGAAAGTAAAATTTGCCTGATCTAGCACCAAATTACTTCTTTCTGTTCCCGACAATCAAAAGCAAGATACGTGGTGAGCGTTATTCTTCGCCTAAAGCAACCGTTGAGGCATTTAAGCAACCAACTAGCTTCAGATTGGAAGAAATGCCTCAAAAGTTGGTTTGAGCGTACGCAAAACTGTATTAATGCTAAGGGCGAATAGTTTGAAAAACAGTAAAGACATTTACTAAATTGTATCCGTGTTTTTCTTAACCATTTGCAGAAATCTTTCCAGCAAGGCTCGTATTCATTTCGAAATTTTACAATATCAACTGGAAACAGCAACTATTAGACACCAGGTGACAAGCTAAAACATGATTTAACTTGCTCGCAGCAGACGTGAGTAGTTACACACTCTTGCTCGTGTTTGATTACTGATGGTATTTGTGTGTTTAATCTCTTTAAAATGTTTGCCATGGAAATTAGTATTAATTCCTTGCTCACTTAGATACGCCACAAGTTTCATCATATTTACATCCACAAATCGTGCAGGACTAACAAAATACTTATTATCATATATTGTTTTTAGTAAAGGAAAGAAAATTCAAAATGTAATTAAAATTGTTGGCCGGATTCGGCTTACATAGGTCATTTCCAATACAAGTTTTGGTTGTTTACTTAATAACTTTTCAAAACTTATTAAGTATCACTGATTTTAAGAATGATTACAATAAAAAATGTGCATATTCTCCAGTGCATATAAGGAACCTATACGTCTCCATTCTAATTATTCATATCTATTGAGGAATCAAATTTACATTTTTTTTTCTTTATTATAGTAAATAATAGTACAGAGTGATTGCAATTGATTGAGGATGGTTTGAATATCGCACCGAAGTTTTTCACGTGGTAGGTTGACTATAGTGTGTAAGCGTTCAGGGTCAGCCGAGAGAAGTGTTGTCAGACGTATGCTATAAACGTGAAATTTTAATTTAAAAAAATAAAACAAGTCCTCATAGTGTTAAAGATAACACTAAAGTGCTAAATCTTGCAATACTTCCCCCGGATGACCCTAAACACTTACACACTATAGCCAACCTACCACGTGAAAAACTTCGGCGCGAAATTCAAACCATCCTCAATCAATTGCAATCACTCTGTATATAAAAAAGGCGAACTATGCGGTAACAAGATTTCCTTTTCCTTGAGATGCTCAAAAAGCTTTCTTCGAGAAACTTTGAATTTTCCCCCAACACAGAAAATCTGTTACTAAATGCAACTGCACGTTTCTGGAAGCAAAAGATATTCTACGTGCATTATTACTAACATAAGTTACCTACGACTCAAATCTAACTAGAATATAAAAATTAACAGAACAAAAAGGGCATTATTATTATAAAAATTGTCTGTATATGAAGATATTTTGTTAATTCTGCACAATTTCTGAATTTGAATATGATGGAACTTTTAGCGCATCCAGGTGAGCCAAAAATGTATAGCACCTTCAATATTAATTTCCAAAACAAAAATTTTGAAAAGATTAAATACACAAATGCCAACACCAATCCAACACGAGCAACGTACAAACCAAAGTGGCTACTCACGTGGGCTGGAAGCAAGTTGAATTATGTTTTAACTTGCCAACTGTTTCCAGTTTCTTAGGCGTTCACAGGTTTGTTATGAACATATTCTTCAAAGTTACAAAATTTCTAAACAAGTATTTTTGGCCCCTCCCCTCAGAGAACTACACCCAGTGTTTAGAATTCTTTGACTAAGAATATTTTCTCTATATGGAAGGGATGCATTTTAAGACACTTGTTCATATGAACTTTCTTAGTTATAATTGGCCCAGGAAGTATCTATTAAAATTTTTTACCATCATTATGAAACTCCCTGTAGACAGGAAGAGCATAGCTTCGGATGACACTATACGTCGTTGAATCGGGCTAAATGCAATATTTTGTTTGAAAAGTGCCACAACGCATCTATTGATCAAGTGAACTATATTCAAAATTCAATACTTGGAAATCACTATTATTACAACATAATATGTATAGCAAGGAACTATGGAATCATTTTCTTTGGGCTTCCTCCAAACACATCTCAGACGTTAGCGTATTTGATCCTATAAAGGAATATTGGAAGGATTAAAGCATGATACCACAAGTCTTTTATTAGAAAGGTTAATAAATTTGCATCATGGCTGAATCTTTCAAACCAGATTGTTAGATTTAAATGAAGCCGGCACTTCTGGGAGAAATCAACTTCCTAAGCAATCTTCTGGACTTAGCTACCTACACTTGTAAAGAAACTGGGACAATTTAAGAGAAAAAGAAGAATCACGAAATGAAAAAAGACAGAAAATAAATCCAAGAAAAACGGAAAACAAGAGGATAGAAATGACCCTGCCACAACAATAGGTTTGAAACAGAGTGAAACTCAAAATGAGACAGACGTTGAAAGCGACGTGGAAGAAGACATTGCCAAGTGAATGTAGTAAAATTGGAAAGAATACAAACGTCAGATAACAGCTCAAGATGTGCCTAATCGACAAAATGAACAATATGAACGAAGTCAATACGTAATTTCTGAGACTGATATAACGAGTAGGTTGACGAAAAGCAAATCTTGAAAATTTTTTTGTTTTTAATATTATCCGCAGATATTTTAAGTGTGTTAGGGAAAAACAGAAAAATATTTCTCTATCGCTTGTTGCCAGTAACTTTATGTTCATTAGAAGATGAGTAATTTAGGTATACAGATAGTTTAAGGCAGATTGTTTAGAGAAAAAAAACATTACACATACATTTAAACTTTCGGCTGTCATTAATGCACCAAGTACTCAGCAACATAAAACTGTAATAAAGATATTCTAGAAAGTATTACTGCTAATACAGAAATTATAATTCTGAACTGTTTTCAAACCATGATTTAATAAACTCTAAAGCTATGATTTGAGGAAAAACAGTAAATTTCTAAATTACAGAATAATTACGTACGCATATTACGTATGATATATGCATGTTCAGTGTTACAGGTTCGTCTAGATTTCGTGCATATAAATCCGAGTTTTATTAATGAATAAACACGAAAATCTACTACCCTTATAATTAATACATTAAAAGTTTGTTCTGGTTTATGGAAAATCCAATTCCGTTCCATTTATTTTTGTTGACGAAGGAACTTAATTTCCAGGAAGGACTAACAAGCTGATCCTATTTTGTCATGTGCAATACGCCTTTAATCTTTGTAAATACATAGCAAACTTACTTTTGTTAATCACGTTATAACTTTTGTAAGATCTTGAAATGCAACATCGAAAACAAAATACAGGTACGCGCAATCTAATTATTAATTAAGTTTCTCAGCTGATTCTATTTACTTCGGCATTATCGTATAGATTTAGCAAATTTAATAATGCAAATATAAATTTAATTTATTCCGATTTTATAATCGCTAATGCGTAACTTTTCAATATTCTCCCTAAAATTTTAATAATCTTGCAGAACGTTTAATAAATCTCCAGGGTCATCAATCATTAAAATTATATCATAAAAACTTAAAAATGCAGCTTCATTAACATTCTGAAAAAAGATAAAATAAAAAATCTATGGCATCTTTAACGTGAAAGTTTTATTCTCATCCACCTCTCAACACGAGAAAAAAATTAAATAAAACCTCAAGAATTTAAATAAAAGGGTTACTGTGAAAATATTAAATTTTTAATTATGGGATGAAACAATTTCAAAAAAAAGTGTAAAGTTAATTTAAAAAGTATTTCCACCTATTTAGCACCAAATAAAGTTATAAATACAATTTTATTCAAAATAAACTTCCATTTAAAGGGTTGCTGTAAATATTAACCTAATATTTTAGATGAATTAAAAGTAAAACTGAGCAAAAACACACACGCACACACAAACAAGGTATGTTTTATAAATAGCCTGAAATAAAAAAGGGAAACTTTAACCAGAGAGCCCTCTATGAATCGGCGTCTATATAGAGGTTATTCAAAGTGTCGTCTATCCTGTTTAATACGAATTTTATACCGTAATAAATAGTGCTACAGAGACTGTTTTTTCTGTAAACGTTTTTATAGCTTTTTCATGCAAGTGCTGCCGCTGTTGGGTAGTCTAAAAAAACTTAACAAACTCACTTTGTAAATACACAGTATAAATGCTAACAGGTATTTTAATGTAGACGTAAGTATTATAATCTTTAAGTAACCCTCTTTAAATCTCTCTAAATGAATAAATTTTATTTATTAAAAAGACAAACGACTTTTCTTGTTTATATACTATTCTGCATTTTTTTAAAGACAGTATTTAGTATCATATAAAATGCCCATGTTCATATAAATTTTAAAAAAAACCTGATGATAAAATGTTAATCGACGAAAAATGTCAATGATTTGGATAATCTAGGGATTGCAATTTGCAATATCAAATTCAATTCTATTAACGTTTGAAACTTAACTTCATATTAGTACAAATAAGTTTATAAATTACAAGTACAATTATTATAAGAGGCGTATGAGTAATACACACAAAGATTATCTGAAAAGCGAAGTAAATAAAAGAGAGAGGAAGGAAGCCCAGAAAATATTTTCACAAAGAGCAAGATAACAAAGAGAACACCAGTAAAAGGCAAATGAGGCAAAGGCAGAAGAAATAGAAGAAATTAAACAGATTAAACAGAATCAGACGGATCAGAACGAGAAAATGGAAAAAAAGATTGAAAGAAAATATAGCACTAAAAACACTGTACAATATATCGAGAATAAAATTCAAAAGCTAGATAAAAAAAAAAGGTAGAACAGCTTGAAATGGAAAAGAAGAAAACAACTTAGTTATCACTGGATGCACGCCACAAGCAAAAACTAATAATGAGCTAAAATATAAACTAGAAGAATTTGCAAGATCAGTATTAAAAATTGATACAAAAATAAGAGACGCAAAGAAAATAGAGGACAAAGCGTGCATGATAGAGATGGAAAACTAGGAAGAAAAACTAACGGTACTTCAACATAAAAATAATCTCAGACAAGTTACAAAAGCAAAGATATATAATAAACAATGATCTTACAGAAAAAAAAACAAATGCGAATAAGAGAATAAGAAAAAAAAATAAAGAAAGAAAGAAAATAAAGCCATAACCGGATGCTGAAAACTAATAATAAAATAACTTCAGCGCATCCCTTGATCAGGTACACAGAAACTTTGTCTGGACCGATAGATTTTTTTATGTTTAATTTTTTTATAGCTTTTCAAGTTTCCTCTTAGGTTATGTTACTTAATTCAACATTGTTAAATTCATGTGTTACGTCATTCAAGGAAAATACGTCTAACTCCTAAAATATTTAGCAAAAGCTTGAGAAATTTAGTTGCCCTTTTGTAAACCTGTTCGCCTCATAATACATTACAGAGGGTGCAACCAACTTACTAATTCTGTTTTGTACAAAGTCTCATAGATGTTGGTTATTTGTTAGTAGGTATATTTGTTTCAGTATGTGCTATAAGCATTTTTTATTAGCTTTTTTACTTTGCAGCACGCTTGTTTATATTGTGATATATTTAATAATTTCCTTAATATACCGTATGGTGTACAAGATAAGTGTATTTACGTTTTTTAACCTTAGGTATAGTTTGATCTAAAATATCATACAGTATGTCCGAAAAGTATGGAATATCTTACAATATCTTCATTCGAATCGACAAATACCACGTTGAATAGTTACAAAGCTTTACAAAAGTATAACAGAAGTGGCACAGTCGACAATTTATCAAAACGTGGAAGGTTAAAGACTGCCCCAAATGAAGATGTAGCTCAAAATATTGCTATATCTTTAGACGAAAATGCTCATTTGTCTACTACCCAACTCGCCAATCTGCACAAAATTAGTCGTTGTTCAATAGGAAGAATATTAAAACAAAAAAACTATTATCCATACAAAATCCGCTTTGTTCAAGAACTCTCCGACAACGATTTTGACAGACGGATAGAAGTTTGTGAAACAACTATGGATATTTGTAACGGTGATAATAATTTGTAAAAAATAAGGTGTTTTCAGGCGTGGCTATGTTTTGCTTCAACGGTGCAGTTAATCGATATAACTGCCGCTACTGGTCGCAAATTAATCCTCACTGACTATAAGAGGCTCATACGCAACATCCCCAAAAAATGAACGTTTAGGCCAGTATTTACAACACCAAAATTGTACTGTCTTCCTTTTTAGAAGACACTTTAAACGGAGGCAGGTATTTAGAGCTTTTGAATAAACAAGTGATTCCGGCGCTGCACATACGGGTGTTTACATGCAAAAGTTGGCCAAAAGATCAAATTGTAAAATTTATTGTTGCTGCAAAAAAATATTTCATATGAATCTTAAGGTGTTAAGGAATATTTTCACTAGCAAAACCGCCTCCTTATAGCACTTGCAGTACCCATCAGATAAGCCCAAAGTCGACTGTTCATTTAGTTGCAACCAAACACATGAGTTTATGTGTCCCAATACCTATATTTTGAAATTAGTATTTTCTTTTTATGCGTAACATTATAAATTTGTGTATTACGGAAGATTCCGATACAGGTATGTATAGTGTATTTCAGTATATATTATAGTTGTTGCAATTAATTTATAAATCTTATAACGGTTTAAAAGATAATGCAAAGAATTGTACTTTTTTCATGTGACATCAAACTTTTTGATAGGTTTTGTTACACTTGCGGGCATTTCCCGGTGTTGTTTTTTATTTTACAATAAAGACCAGACATTGTAATATCACTCAATATTAAAATTAGTTCCAACTTGATCCAAATCACTGAATTATTAACTTATAAATCTACCCCCAAAACCGCTAATTTCGATCTGCATCCTTTTGTTGGTTTTTTATTTATTCTAGGACCTTCAGGAGGCAAAGTAATGATTCGGCAGCGTTTCTTTGATATAATGCAGGAATCTAATGAAAGTGACATTAATGGCAAACTACAGTATGCCGAGACTTTTTTGGCAAAATGCGAAAAATATACTTCTGAGAATAAGAAAGTGTTCAAGAATGTGATGTCTCGTTTAAAAACCGAAATTAAGCGTAGATGGGTTTCTTCGCATTACATAAAAAAATTATTCTTGAAAAAAATGAGAGTTGGCTACAAGGCACTTTTAAAATACCGCGGAGTCGACAAGAACTAGGACATCCGAAAAAGAGTTTTAAGGAATCAAGTGAACGAAGCAAAAAGCGTAAGACTGAACATCTTCGCACTAATAAGTACAAGCAGTGAGGAGTTAACTTATGCTGCTCAAATAAAGTTAAGAGCTGAGGGAAGAACAGACGCTTCTAAAGTTGTGCAAGGCATGACTAAATCTCCTAAACGAGCAACTAAATATAGACAGGCTTATTCGAGTAACACTCAAACTCTCTGTCGTATTTCTTGACAAATTCTGGCTTTTAATCTTCTAAATTTACTGGTCGTATATCTCCAAAAGTTATTGACAATATTCAAAGAGAATTTATTCGTCGTTTTGGCTACTATCGGGTTGCCAATAATGCACAATTTGAACATTTAATTTAGATATGTTTTTTGAATTTCGGATTACCAGTAAATTTGATATTGTGAAATTTTGATATCGTTTTTCTTCAAAATTTTCTCGTGTGACGTATACCCATAATTACCTTACCGTGTGTAAGAAAATGTGCTCTATTGAATTCCGTAATAAAATATGGGGGTTGCCATTAAGAAAGATCGATGACGTCATACCTCCTACGTGACTCACCGTGTATAAATATATTTTATTTATAAAAATGAGCATTTAAAAATAAAAATCGATGGGTCCAAGCGTTTTTCCTAAATGTTCGTTCCTGAATTTTTAAAGAATATATCCACTACTTTACGAAAGCACTGTATGTGTCTAATTATTTAAAAAACGTGTTTTATTTTTTTAAAACATCATATTCTAGTGAATGAAAGCATTTTAAGTAATTTAACAGCGAAGAATAATTTTGGCTAACTTTTCTTACAAATATAAATGGTTTCAGCAGGACGGGGTACCGCCCCATTACGCTCGTGATGTTCCAGCCTGCTTAGACAAGACATTTCATTACAAACTTTAAAATCAACATTACTTCCGGTCAAACCGAAAACTCAAATTTGTTAAAAACATTTAAAGCAAATACACAATTGACTGTAATATCTACCTAATAAATTACATTTCGATATCTCTAAAAACTCCAGAGATATTTACTTGGTTTCACACATTTGCTCATCACTCTATATCCCAGTAAATATGCATTTTATGAAAAAATGTTTTTTATAAAAGTTGCTTAGTGTTTAGTTTTAGATTACGGGGTAATACCAACTAACTATTAAAAAAAACAAAATCGAAACGAATAACACTTCAATTTTTTTACTGGAAAGGTATTCCTCTATTGTACTCATTTAATAGACAATATTCAACGAAGTCTGTCTGTCTGTCTGTCTGTCTGTCCGCATTGTTTTAAATTTTAAAATTTTCACTTCAGATTTGAATTGTACATCGAAAACTAAAAACCACGTTGTGTCTTCGGTTTTTTTTTTGATATCTCTTTGGGAACATGATCAGAATGGCCGAAATTTAAACTTTATTTAAACTGTTGCTCGAAATTAAGTAACAAAACGGAGTTTGTTGTGGTTATGCGTTGCATTCCCAGATGTTTTTCTTTATTCAATAATATAAAACTCTGATACCCTCGCATAACTCGATTTAGATTAAAAAGCAAAAGTATTTGAGAATTTATTTCAATATTAATCTTCTACGAAATGAAAAATATTTACAACACTGTGCAGTTCATACCAGATGTTCAAGATCTGCATCATTCACAGCTTGGCAATGATAAAGTCGTTTTTCAAATTCATTTATTGCAGTTTGAATCGTTTCTGGTATGATAGCTCTGTCTTTTCCAGTATGCGGTCTTTTAAATTTCCAATACCATCTAGTCATACTATAATCGGTTTGATACACTTTTATTTGTTTATTATTGTTATTGTTACTTGTTATTGTCGTGTAATGTAAACCTAAACACAAAACAACTTTTATAGAAAATATTTTTTCAATAAAATGCATATTTACTGAGGTGTATAGGATATTCCATACTTTACGGACACACCGTATAGTTTATCGTAAAACAGTTGTATCATTTGATTTACATCTGTATCAGCACCTACTAAGTATTCGAATTGTTTGATACAGTTCATAAAATTACTTTTTTTAAAATTATAAAAACAGCTGTTCGGATTGTTTATTTTTATTGTCGTGATCATAGTTTTTGTATTTTATTATTAAGACTGGGTAGTGGAAGTCTTCCGGGACAATATATTGTATTGTGTGATATTACAACATCCAATATGTGCCCATTTAAATTTGTTATATTATCATGTTGATTAGAATTTAGCATGTTTAAGAATCGCATTTACAATGATGCACAAAATCAAGATTACTCACCGTTTTATAAAATCCTTCATACGCGCTCTCACACACACATAGACAACTTTAATGTATATGTTAAAAGCATTGTTTTTAATTTTAACACATTAAACTTCACATTCGAAACTACCGCACTCAACTGGAATAATTTTCGTTTCATAACTTATGTCTGCCACCACCAATAACCCTCCACCTTTACATTTCGATGTTTTTGTGTAATTCCCGTCTTTCCTAAGCACATTGTAACTTTTATTATCAAATACCTCAGTGTTGTTGATACCATCGTGCACCTGTTAGAATTATCATTTATCACTATATGCCCACAATTTAAGTTTAAGTAAAAATCACGTGTTTTAATTCTCAGACCGCGCACATTTTAATTTCATTTTATTTTGTAGGCCAATCTTTTTCGGTTTTAATTTTTATCAACTTGGACTTTGCATCTTTCTTTACATATATCGCTTCTTTTTTCACAAGAACACATTCATTTTGAAATGAAATTTTTTTGTTTTCCACAATAGTTGTTTATTGTACGGCGTTAAATGCTCATTTATGCATGTATACTGCTGTTTTCTAAATCATCTTATTCATTATTTTCTTTTGTTTACTCTGATCTGTAAATTGATTTCTGGTTAACCCGAGTTATTTTCCTTTTTTTAGTCTTGTTCTCGTTTTTTAACTCATTTATTTCTTTGTGCATTTCATGTATTTTATTCGTTATAAAGTTTACCGAGCTTGTTAATCTTTCCATCTTGCTACTTAACTGTGGTAAAATCTCCAACTTAGTGATGATATGTTTCTTGCACTTGCACTTTGAGGATTCTTTATTTTTAAATTGTATCACTTTAAAGCTCTCACTAGCACATGGCCAATTATACACCTCGTCTGTATTGCACTTTTCACACTTTCATTTTCAACAGAACTAAAAAAGGTTCATTTACTATAATCGATTTGTCTGTCTGCATGTGTATTTAATCTGAGTGTACGTGTATTTCAACTTCTGGCCACTCTACCCCACATACGATAACACATGATTTAGGCGTGGAATTTTACGCCGATTACGAATATAAAAATTGCATTTCGATAGCTCAAACCGTTTTCGAGAAAATCGACTTTGAAGTCAAAATTTTTGAAAAATGTTTTTCAAGCTAGTTCAGATTTGATGAATGTAATGGATAGAAAGAATCAGGAGGTTAAAAAAAGTTGCTTATAATTTTTTGATTGGATATATGGTTTGTCCTCTGGAGGCTTTATAAAGATTACAGATGACGTAGTATAGTAAATTATAGACGACGTAATAATAAATTAAAGATGACACAATGGTAAATTAAAGATTGCGCAAAAAGTCAAACATGAGTCGTTTAGTTCGGTTATAATAATATTTGCATTGTTAGCTTGTTTGATCTGTTCTCATCAATTAAGTCAGTTAAAGATCCCAACACAATTAATATACAAAAGTAGCTTTACATGGTCCACAACTGATAATAATCATCATTCAACGAGGTCATGATCATTATGTTCGCTAATATTCAAGAAAAATCTCAATGTAAACTCAAGCGCTTCATTACTGTTTTTGCACTAAAGCCTTAAAGTAATACGTGTTTGAAACTGCCAATACATGACGTCCGCTATTGTCCAATCCCTAGCTGTCTTTCTCCTTTCTGCTGAATAATCATTAGGTCGCAAATTACAGCAGTTATTAGCTTTGCTCATCTTGCATGTAACTCAATAAAAACTCTTGTCAGCCGTTAGAATTTTGCCGAATTTCATACACTCGATTAAAAAAAAGATGTTAGTTCTTTAATACATCAGTAAGGAACCATTCCGAATTTTGACCTAACTTACAGCTTCTGTAATCTGTGGTCTGATCATTTGTAAAACCTTTCTCTGTCCTCGATTACAGCGTTTATTAATGTCTGCATACAATTATCCTTCTGATTCCGTTAGACTACGTATTCTCAAGTCTTACTTACTCGGAATAATTTTTCCAAGCTTTTATGCAGATTATCATTAGTTAATGCCACTCTGAGCAGGATCTTCTAAATCATGCTTCTTTTGTAACTTTAATTTTTTGCAAATATTTCGATAAATTTTATTTAAAGGTATTTTTCTTATTTTAATAAAGGCTGAAGATCTAGACAGAAATAGAGAACCTGCACTGATTAAAGAAATCACAAATAAAGTCGCAGAAAGCTCTGTAACAATGAGCTTTTTGAATCTTCAGGACAAAACTGTTAGCTTTAGCGAATAAACATAAATTTAAAAACTCAAGAAACAAAATCGAGAATGATCCGCAGTTTAAGTAATTAAACAAAGAAAAGCTTCACTATCACGACTGTAGGAAGCATAAAGAAGGGGTAGATTTTTGATAAATACTAGATATTAATAGACAATAGACTAGAAGTGCAAACGAATCAGTACGAAGACTAAAAGTATCCAGCTAGGAAAAGGAAGAAGAAGACCATAAAAAAACGCAAAAAGATATTTAATTAGAAATAGTAATAGTACTCTGCCAGAGACGGACGAAAAATAAACGTAACTAGTAAAGAATATCTTGAGTTTTTCCTACAATTAACTCAATCTTTGAGTCACGCTCTAAAGCAGAAAGTTGGTGATTTGGGTTATTCATCTTCAAACTGATCACTTTTCAAGGGCTGAAACCCATGGTTACATTATCTGCTTACATATATTCAACTCGAACTTTTATTTGGGACATTGCCCCTTAGCCTTCTGAGAATGCCAAAGTAACTTAATTCCAAGGAAAAGGCATCTGATTGATTGCAAACACTAACGTCCACTAACCATTATGTTTTTCTTTCCTAGAATCTTGCTCAAAATCTTAGTTCATAGATTCTCTGTATTGTCTCTGAATCCACTGAAGGGTGGATTTATTAAACTGAACAGCTGCTTTGTCAATAACACTATTTTATAGGCAATAATTAAGTAACGCCCGACTTTATGATATATTAACTCTTGCTCTTTGTGAAACTTTCAGCTCAGTCGTCCACTCCTGTATATAACGAAACTGTTGACTCAGTACATCATGAGTACATATCAACAGTGTTCCACTACAGTTTGCTTTTTGTAACAGATCAATGTCAAACGTGATCCTATCGACATTAACAAGGGAATTAAAGAAGACGATCCACTATCCACTGTCCTTTTCAATCCTGTAATGACGATCGGCCTTAGCACATGCTGATTTGCTAATACTGGGTATTTCACCGAAGAAAACCTAAGCTATTTTAGACGCTATTGTCATTTCTTCGATAAATAAAAATATCCATAAATGCCCAAAAGTGTTCTTTCAGCTTTTGTCATGCCCAGGAACAAAACGCTCTACGTTCCGAAGGTGTCAGAATTTTATACTGGCGGACCACTTATTCATCCGGAAATACTGAGAAGCATATTAGCTATCTAGGCTGGAATTATGGGTGTGCTGAAGTTTTCGCACCCGATCGTGTCGAAGCTTCCCTATAAAGCCCCATCGGAAAGTTACTGTCATCAAGCAATATCTCTTGCTTGCTTTCAGTTCCTAAGCGTTGACCGCAAATTCTTAATTCATTCTGACAAACATGATCAGTTAGGAAAGTTTTATATCTTCCTCTTTACTTTACTTAATGTGTTTATCCACGCCTCACTACAGATGGCTTATTCAATCTGTTAAAGTCCCTACCTCCCATTCTATCATGCAAGCTGAGTGATTTTACCTCGTTGAGAGACTGCCTCGCGCTGCCATTAAAGCAACTTTTGCCTTTGAGTACGGTCAACGCTTGTTGTAGTGTTTCAAGAACATTCTCTGAAAATGGTCATTTGAAATGGCTTAAACCAGGGATCTACCTATGCTGCCAGCCTTAATCAACTACGCAGTTCTCTCAAATACTGAAATCACAGCGATTATTTAAAAAAATTTTGCTATGAGCCCGTGTACTCTCTATTGTAGGTTCTCTTCACAACAGGGGCACTGCAACCATACTACGCACAGTACAAGGCACGACTAGTACAGCCCCTGATTATTATTAGTGTCGGAGAAACTTGGTATCCGTTGCCTCCCTGCCTGCTTGGCTGACAATTAACCTTCCCCTTAATTTGGTCAATAGTCCCCCCTCCCAAGTTTTTACCTCTCATATTGGCTCAATATCACATATCTAAGAACATTCCTCTCTAGGCATTTCCAGTTTTCTTTTTTCCTTGTCCTCTTTTGGGGACCTCCAACTCTTAGGGAAGAATACAAAATATAGATTGTAACAAGCAGGTCGCCTCTCCCTGTGTTTTTCTAATAGCCTTTTGTTAAGTTCTGGTTGGAAGCTTTGGTGTTCCTTCACTTTAATTATTTTCTAACCTTAATTCCTTCTGTTTTCTTAGAATAGATGCTGTTTAGGGGATATTTCTTATAAACCTTTCTTC
This sequence comes from Ignelater luminosus, assembly GCA_011009095.1. NCBI lineage: Eukaryota > Metazoa > Arthropoda > Insecta > Coleoptera > Elateridae > Ignelater > Ignelater luminosus. The sequence goes on from VTPC01090599.1 coordinate 569,810, forward strand.
ACTGACTAAACGTCGTAAAAGTTGGTCTATGTTAGTATTTGAAGGTATTTAATTAATTACCTTGTTAGTTATCCTCGTTCAATAAAAATAGCTTTTCTTTAGAATTTCTACTGTACATGACGGTGTAGACTCAAGTTTTAACTTGACTTAAATATTTTAAAGTGGATTGTTTCACACTGTTTCCTTTTCATAATAAGATATACTACGAGTTTAGGTTTCTCCCTATTTACATATAATTAGTATTCGATGTATGTCTAACTATTATTTTACCGTTTCTATTTTCAGAAGATTTGTTTTGTTTCTTTGGGGAAAGAAAATATAATAAAAGAACACCTAGAAACTTACAGTTATTTCTTTATTTATTGAAAGTGTTTATCTCTGAAGACAGACATTTCGTCTTGGCGAACAAGGTCTTATCCTTGCGAATACAACTTTTTCCCGTAGATTTCATGATTATATCTTTTATTTTGACTGACGATAGATTAGGAATACAACGTCCTACAACAATTATAGTTTATTTTTCTAAAATTTTAATTGTGGAAGATTTCAATAAGTTTCTTTATTCGATTATATTGTTGAAGAGATCAAATATTTCATGTTTCCTATATCACAGAATTCTTATCGAAGTAAATCGTTAAATTAACAATTTTAGTCTAAAAATGTACAAGAGTCTTCCCGGTAACGAGGTCATTCTCTGTCATGTACAACTAGCCATGAGGTTCCAAGAAAAGGCTCCTCTAATTTAGTCTCTAATCTCAAGTCTAATTAGCACTTTACGCATTATTATTAAATACCTTTAAGCTTTAGAAGCAGTTAAGAGTTTTTATTTCTGCCTACAAATTTTTGTATTTACATTTTAACATTCTTCTGGCTGCAAGTTAAGACAACAGATTTGTAATTACTAAGACTCATGTATTAACTCTAAACAATAACATCCAGAGGCTAAGGGTTAAGGGTTGTGATTTAATAATTTTCTTTAGTGGATTTAATATTATCTTGGGAAGATGACCTTTTGATTGGTTCAAGCTTCTTTGTCTTAAAGCGGGTGTGTTTTGAAAGAGTTTCAGTTCACACCTCAAAGGAGTAAGTCATGAGTGAATTCCAGTTCTTTCGGAATCTTATTAATGTGTATAGCATATATTAACCCTTAGTGTCTCCGGCAATAGCGCCTTTATGAAATTATTTTCAATTGGATTACAGTGATAACTAATTTTTAGTGTGTTTAAGGCCTCTTTTTACACCTTTGGATAATTTCTTTTATCTCTAGTTGGGATACATTAAGCCCCTTTGAAGGTAAGTTGGTCCTCTCATTAGTTTACCCTGTCTAGCCTGGGTTTCCGAAGTCGTAACCCGGAGTTACAAATTTCATACTGGGTTTTCAATTTGTTGTTCATTCACCTACGTTAGTTGGACATCAACCTACCTTTTTATATCTAGTATTCTCAATAGTCTGGATCAACATCATTTCTTCAACGTCAGTTCCCGTGGTACTACACTTGTCCTTTTGCAAGGTAATAATTGATTCAAATTTGGAATGTAGTCGTAATGCAGCAATGCCAGACCACTTCTTACAGTTTTCTCCAACTTTCTTAGTCTATGTTTTTCGTTCTATTTTTAGTTTCTTTTTATTGTTAATTAACATCCTTCAATTGTTATCTGCTTTACGTGTTTCAAGGGTTTGATTATATGTAAAGTACGGCAACGGGGAAATTACCGTCAATTGAATGAATCCGAAAGAGGTCGAATTGTTGCTTTGCCGGAAGGAGGTTTTTCGTTTAGAGAAATGATAAATCTTAACCGAAACCAAACCACCGTTATGCAATATTATTAGGCATGGAGTAGGAAAGGCCAAAAACGATGCAGAAGAGGAATTAGAGATCAAAGAAGGACAACCGAGGTGCAGAACCGCCGACTTCGAATAATGGCATTAAAGAACCAAATCACCACTATAAGGTCAATTGTTGACAAATGGTTTAGTAATAAAGGTCATCTTGTAACACTGAACAGTTTACCGTCATATCCGGTCTTTCGGTTTGATGTCGTATCGGCCACACTTTGTGTTACTGTTAACACCTCAGCATTGGGAGCAACATTTGGAGTGGTGTAGGCTAAGACTAAATTGGTACCTTGAGCTATGAATCTTTCTTCTGTTTAGAGATGCTTTCTATTGCATTCAATTGGTTGTCAAAAGGCTTGTGCGCTAAACTACAGGGGTTATGGTATGGGCATCTATTGTTCATAGGAGTAGGTATTTGGTATTCAACAGAGGCACATTGAGAGCCCAGTAGTATATTCTGGAAGTAAAAGAATCCCATGTTTTTCCTTTCTTGCAGCGGTTGGAAAACCCTCTTTTTTAAACTTTTTTCAACAAGTCTATATTAATCTTATGCCATGACCACCAAAATCTCCTGACTTGTCGCCAATTGAGCATGTGTGGGACATGATGAGAATGAGATTGAAGAACCCTCTACAGACGCTGGAAGCTCTCTACCACAAATTCCAAGTTACTTGATCCTCAAGAGGACACAAATCACCTGGTGGAATAACAAGAGCAAACCAACACATTATTGAAAAAAAAATAACAAATAAATCTCTTGCAATCTTTTTTGAAAATTTAATAAATCATTACCTTTCAGTAACCCAACATTTCTGTCAAGTTTGATTGCAAGATTTGCACCCTTTCTTAGTGTTACAATTTCAATGTCAACCTTTAAGAAACTAATGAGAAAGAAAATAATGTATAAAAGATTTTTTCTGAAGACTATACAAAATAGAATATCAGAGTTATATTTAGTCAAATACAGTTCAATTTATACCTTTTTGAGATGACGTGATTATCCGGCAACTTTGCGTATGGCATTGCCGTCTCGATGCTCAGTCAATTGACTGAGAAAGTGCGACGTCATCGGCCAGTGTTGTAATAGTAACACGTTCCAAACAAACAATGCTTTTTGGCAGATAATTAAAAAATACAATCACTATAAACAGCATTACTTACTTGATAAACGCCATTTAAAACCCCGTATGTAAAACCTTTTGTTTGAAACATGTTACCATAACAACACTGGCCGATGACGACACTGCTTGCGCAATGAATTAATAAATTAATAGACGCTTTGTTCTGGTTTTTATTTCTGTTGTTTAACTAAAGACAAAACTAGAAAAAAATTGCGACGTCATCCCCAAAGGGTAAACATCTAATTCATACTAGAAACAGAATAAATCCCTGAACAACAAAAAGTCTTAAGAATCATAGTACCATACAAGGTGCTCCAATTAAATATCTGTAAGTCAGTTATAAGAAAAAGTAAAGATTTCAAGTTTTTTAAGTCAATGTAGGTATAAATGATCAATCCTAAATCACTTCTGGTTTCGCCGAGAATGACACTAGAAAAGCTGAACTAGAGACAGAAGAAAATTTAAGATTCCAAAAGTTTAAGAAACTGATGAGGTAAGTAATTGCGCAGGGATATACTGGAAGAAGAAAGCGTATAGTAAAAGTAATTGAAAAAAATAGAGAAAGTTTTTCTCTGCAATGGGATGAATAGGCTGCTACTATTGCTATAATGTAGAAATAATCAGTCAATGTTTATAGCAATAATATAAATGAACATTACTAGACTCAGAAATTTTACTGACAAAAGCCTCTTTTTGGATTTAACGTTCAAGTGTTTGTTTTTGAAATAATCTGATAAATTTGTCTTGTAGTATTAAACTAAATATGTGACAAGGTTAACTCACACATTAAAAGCAACATGTTCATTGTATTTACATAAAAGTGGAAACTGCATAAACTTTGTTTGGTTTGACTTCCTTTTACTCGTATTACGGTGCTACTGCGACTGGGAATTTCTACAGCTAACATAGAGATGTTATATAAACTAAGAACCGCAAAGTGTTGCATTCATTCTGAATTTAACATTACGACTTCTAGTGGAGTTTGAAATGAAAGTTGATTATTTACTTTTATTTTTTTCTCAAATCTTACCGTTTAGAGACAGTAAAAGTTTAACGTTATATAGTACTTCTATGTATATTTTTTACTTAAAATAGTTACATAGGTATAACGTTTTATTTCTTTAGGTAATTGATTTCTGAACATAGGTACGACGACGCACCTATCCCATTTTATGTTCAACATTTTTAATTAACCTAAATATAAAACGTTATCATATTGCAAACATTAATGTTATTAATATTCGTTCAATTAGTTAAATTTATGCGGCGTATGATTGCGAAGGGAACTTTATACGCACTATACAAAAGATTCGGTTATTAATATTTAGATTAGGTATACTTTTGTTGTTAGAAACATTATAAACATAAGTAGAGCCAGCATTGAAAAATTATAATTATATGTATGGAAGAAACGTTTTTATTAATTTTAGAAATTTATGTAAAAGACTTTTTAAAAGTTTATTAGCATACTTGTAAAAAAAATAATAAAAATTTATTTACGAAGATGTCTCGGCGTGTACTGCCTTTTTTTCAACTTCACTGTCATAGCTTTGAGACGCTTTACTACTGTTTCGTGAATTGGACCCTCAGTTTTTATTACTGGGTCATCCTATATCAACGTTCTTCACGAAGGAAGTAAACTTTATTGCTTCTAGTTAAGCTTACGGTTTTTATTTAATTTTCGCATTTGTTTTGTCAACAGTGATCGTATTTCATCCGGAATATATTGAAAGGAGAAACTTTTTAGAAGAAATTCTGGCAATAAAAAAATTGAAGTTTTCAACAGAATCAAAACCTAGTTCTAGATAGAAAAAATTTTATATTTTCCTTTTTTTATTTAGTCAAATTTATTAAATAAATTCGAACTTCCAAGAAAACAAAATCAGTATCAGAGCTTACATTTAGAAACTTAAATAAAGCAGGTAAAGTTCCCGATGGCGTTAAAGCAATAAACGCTTTGTAAAATATCGCTACTTTAGGTAATTTAGAACCGTAGCTTTAGCATGGTGGATTGAAACTGTAAATCTCCCCGAGGACTTGTATCGCGGTTGGTTTTGCTTATTCCAAATAGTTTTTTTTCACCTAGCCGAGGTGGTAGTTTACATTTTAGTTAGTTCAACTTTGGTAAACACCTACGAGTATATAAATACTGAACTACTAAAAAAATGATTTTTTAAAATTTCGTTTCAGATTATTTACAGAAAAGAAAGTTTCACTGAGAATGTTTTGGTCACGCTTAGAATTTTCCGTGCAAATGCATAATTTTATACAGTGTGTAAATAAAGTAAGGAATAATATTCATATTTTTTTATTATCGCTGTTTGGAAGAAAAGCTAGGACACGTCAATTTTATTTTTTTCCTGCAGATTCTATGGACATTAATTTTAATTTTTTAGTTTACTACTCTGGGACCTATGACATCCTCGACTTTTTTCTTAATGGAACCCCCTTCTTTTTTAGCAAGAAATAAAAAGTAGATGTATGTATCACTCCAAACCTCGAAGCTTTAAATTCAAATACCCCCAAAAAGAAAAATTAAGTAGGGTGAGATCGGGAGATCTAGCCGGTCATTCCACTGGACCACGTCTTCCTATCCATCTATTAGGAAAGACTTCATCTAGGTATTCTCTAAAACGAATGAATCATGTGGTGGTGCACCATCCTGTTGATACCAGATATTAAAACATTAAAATTCCAAGTTTAATTATTATTTTCATCAAATCATCCATATCTCTATAAATACTAATTTTAAATACCACACGTGGGGTAGATTTATTAAAGATATTATCATAAGAACCTTTCTATTAAACTGTAATTTTCCAATGCAACAGTAATTTAACTGTAATAACTACAGTAAGATTATTATTGCTTGTCCAGACGATATTACTTTCCAGAGTCGTTATCGAACCTTTATTTTAATGTGAAGTTGGCTACAAAACCGAGTAAGGACGAATGTTGACGGATGACGATCGGCGCGTTTATGTTTGTCATCATAACCTATTCTTTAAAAATTATTTATTTCAAACAGTAGGCAACCACCTTAGCAGAAGTGTTATTCGGGTGGCATAAATTTTATTTCAAAAAGAATTTCTTAGTGGACAACTTCATCCTATAAGTAAATGACAGTAAACGGAATCAAATACAAATAACATCACCTGCGGAAAACAATTTTTTTTAGACAAACAATAATGATCTTACTGTACTAGCTTACTACAATTTTATTATAAAAGTTATACATATTTATAAATTATATTTTAATATAAATGTGAATAGGATAAATAGAATAAAATGCACTCATGAAGTGAAAATTGCCTTTTCCGACTTAAGTTACCTTTTTATAGATCACATCACAAATAACAAACTATACTACTATACAGGATGTAAAGAAAATGGCGGAAAAAAACTACAGTACATTATTCCCTACCGAAAAATAAGAAGAGGTTTCCCATACCAGTTTAGCCTTAACTGCCAACTTTTCAAAATATTAGCAATTAAAACTTTTTAAATTTGGCAACGCGGTACGTTTAAAGGAAGAGAAACGCGAGTTGTACTTGAACTCTCGTATTTTAGTTACCATTGTTAGTAACGTGTAACGTTGCAATATTTTCAAAACGCATTTCTTGCGAGGAATTTACCATTTCAAAAAGTGGATTACTAATACACTAGTATATAAAAAACTATAAACGATACGTAATTAGTGTTTTTTACGTTTAAACTCTGTTTAAACAATTATATTTTGTTGTATTTATCAAGAATGCGGAATCAACTAAGCAATTTACGACTTCCAATAAGTTCTTCAAGATAGTGTTAACAGCAAAATGTTCTGTTTATTTTTTACCGTAGAATAACCTACTGAATTTTTTTCCGCCATTTCCTTTACACCCTGTATAAAATAAATAAATAAATAAATTTGGCATTAATTAAAACTTTAAAGCAATATGTCACTGCCACATTTTTGTGCACCCCTTACTCTATATGCATAGAGTCAACTTATTGCTATTTATAGAGTTGCCATAGGGCATCTTTTAGAGTTGCAAAGCTCTAATATCATGGACTCCTTTCAAAAATGTTTTTGTTGTTAAGAACCGTTTCTAAATAGATGCATTCTTAGCCATCTTTTAGTTCCTTATTAATTATATTGTAAATCATGGATAACGTACTGAATAATTTACAACTTTGTGACGTTATTTCAAATGTCAATGAAAATTATGTTCAGATCTACCTTTTTTCGTGAACTCAATGGGTCTTTGTGTGCATTTCAAGCAATAAATTTAACATTTAATTTGCGTATTTGCATTTCATTCAAATTCATTATTTTATTTCATCATAAAATACATTTAACAAATTGTTTTATGTTTCTTGGTAGTTAATGAGATCATTTCTTCATTGTGAAAATACTTTATTTAGGCTTCATTTATGAAATTCGATACATCGTTTTATCGTCGAACGTGTTTCGCTTTAGTTCAAAATTGTTTATACATGTCGGGTGTATTTTTCTGCAGACGCCGATTCAGGAAATAGTTTATTTACATTTAGGCTTGGTCTGTCAGAAGGAATGCTGAGTTATGGTTTTACAAAAGATCGTATCAGATTAGAATAATTATGTGTGGTAACTTTCCATTTTTAATGCATCATTTGTGTTTTGTTTCCTGGTATAGTGTATAACTGGCTTCTTTTACTGTATCATATTTGTCATGTGCAAAATTATTCAGATTTTCTGGTCAGAGTCGGCTCTAGTCTTTGGACCTACTTGTTTGTTCCCTTCTAGGGATTGTGATTATCTTTCTGAAGTCTTGGCTTAGATGTTTCGTCACAACATTTAGCGGCTTTTTTGTGGTGGCCGTAGTGCCTTTTTGGTGAACTTTAGATGATGGGCCCCGATAGGGTTGAATAATCGCGGATTTTCGCGGACGACGTCTAGAATTTGCAAGCTAAGTGTTACCTGTTAGTTTTTAAGGTTGTAAAAAACGATTTTTCCGCGTTAGTCTTCTATTTTGAAGGATCGCGTAAAGTGACCATCTATGTGCCCAGGAAATGAATGTATCTAGTTTTTTGTTATTTTTCTTCCGTGTGTCCGTGTTCGAACTCTCATGACCCCAATATCCTTTTTTGTTCATCGTTTGGACAGTTTCTCTAAAAACTGTGGTTATGTGGTAATTTTGTTTAGGGAAAGAAACAACGCAGTGAACACTATTTAGTTTCTGTTTGTTATAGATTTGTGTTGAAAGACGCTTGAATTTTTTTTACCGTAATAAAGAGAGTCCCTGATTTAGCCGCACTTGTGAGACAGGTTCTGGATATTTTCCTTGGTGCATCGCTAACAGCAATTTCGAATCTTGAAGACCCAGGAAGGAGTTGTATGTAAGAAATACCTTTTGTTTATAACTTTTGTCTTTGTATAACGCATATTTTATGCGAGTAAGGTTAATGTTCTTTTATATAGATTTATTAAAATCTTTTTGATTTTAAATACATATCAACTTTTCATAATTAATTTAATTTGTAATTTTAATTTCAAAAGTAATAATAATTGATTCACTGTATATTTTGCGTTCTGTATTTTGAAATACTTTAAAACTAATCATTTGTTCATTTATTTTAATTTAGAAAAGTTAAATTATAGCCGAATATATTTTGTAATCAAAATTCAATTTTTGTAACATTTGGCGTTTAATAATTTTTTTTGTATGTTACATAATTCAAGAAATCTTTATGTCCTTTGTTTATTAATTTGATCTTATCCCCTACTGGGAACAAATTCTTGAAGTATAATTTCTTTTGTTATATTTTGTTGTGTTTTTATGTTAAGTTACTAGCTCCTTTATTCTTTTGTTTTAAACATTTTTTTTATTTCTTGCTTTTGGGAATAATAAATTATAGTAAAGTTCAGTTTTGTTGATTTATTGCAATATAGTGTGTAGAAGGGTTCATTACATAATTCTGTTGTGTTGTTTGATAATGTAAGCTGTCAGCTGAATCACCAGCGAACCAGTAAAATTTCTAAGAATTATTATTCTATTTAACTTGTATCGTTTTGGTTAAGTAAAAGGGAGCATTAATTTGACTCCTTTGTTAAAATTTTAAGGATTTAAGGTAAACAATTCAAAGCGTCAAGATTTATTTGCAAATTATCTGTAAAACTTATGTGTTCATTGCAAATGTTTCATATAGTTATCTGTATACTGGGTGATATTTTACAGAGCAACTTATATACAGGGTGCTGTTCCGCAAGGGACCCATATACAGGGTGTTAGTTCACGAGAAACTGCGTGGGCTAGCTATTGGATCCCTATAACCTTCAGTTTCTGGCGCCCTTAATTCTAGACATCTTTTAAACTTGTTAAGAGTTTTTGGTTGTGTAAGCTTCCTTTTTCTGTTTGGTAAAGGTAAGTTTAGCTAGGACCACCCCGTCTTCGACTTGAGCTACAGGATCGAACATCTTCCGTCATCCGTAACGGGCTTTGAGCTTCTTTTTCGACTTTTTCCCGTTACAACTTACAACGACATACGTACATGTTACGATCTACAACAACTACTACACAGATAGCCTCGAAAATTAAACAGCCTTTTCTTTAGAGTTTAGGAGTTTTATTTACGCCAACCCTTAAAAATTTGTTTGGCTGTTCAGATATGTAATAAAACTATTTTTCATTAGAAACAGGCAAAGACAAAATAATCTTTTTCCCACACTGTACATGCTTCAGAAAGGAATATGCAGACTAGTTAGCATTAGAAAAGAATAAATATTTGCTAAAAGGGCGAGGCCCAGTATTGTTAAATGGAATTCGGAATATAGTGTCTTAGCAGCTTATTAATGTAGTATGTAAACTCGACCTAAGATACTTAGCTGTGGCCACTTGAATACGAGCGTTTAGCAGAATAGACACTTACAGTCACGGCGACTGTTAGCTGTAGAGACATTAGAAGCTGATTATTTAGTTACCAAAACAGTTAGATGCCAAATATTTAGTTGTAGAGACATTTAGACGTAACATTGTATACTATAGTACGTCTATAATTGAATTTCAAAAGATACTCCTTTGACAGTGTTAAAATGCAATTGTTAATTTTTATTTTAAAACTTCTTAAAACAATATAGTTATTGAGGAAATTTCTTAAAGCATGCATTTTCTTGTTCACGATGTCTGCACTACAGTGTTTTTCCTCTGGTGTATCTTCAAGGCTAAATATCCTAAACAGCCTGCTTCTAATCGACTCCGCAACTAACAGTCGCCGCAGCTGTCTTCGCTGCTAAACGCTCGCATCCAAACGGCCATAGCTGAGGGGCTGCAGCTAAATGTCATAGATCGTATTCGATCAATTAGCGCATCGATCACGTACCGGGTAAATAATAAACCTATAATTGCATCATTGTTTACAATCGTACCAGGAATTGCTTAGACAGATAGCCATTTCTTTTTCCGTTCTATATCAATTTTATATTTATATATGTCTTTTTATAAAGTAATAGGGACAACAATGTTGATGGCCGCTTAAAATATAGGGTGTCCCAAGTTACATGTAAACCCCTATAATCAGTCTTATTTTGAAACATAGAAATATGAAATTTATAAAACATATATAAACGACTGGGAGATACAATTCTATGAAACCAAAAACCTTTTTGCACAATGAACTGGTAGTTTCTCTTTAATCAATCGATAAACAAAATAATCTTGCATATGATATCATACTTCATAGTCTGATAAATCATATAATTAAGTCTAATAAAAATTAAATTTAATATTAAAGCATTTTACCTCAATTGGATCTTTATAAGCTGGGGTGATTGACAGAGTCATTAGAAAACTGAATGTAAAAATATATTTTCACAAACGTTTACAACCCATTCATCTTTACCTGTCACAGCACAGGTAATCCGTTTATTGTTAAACTTTCGATATTTTAAGAAAGTAACATTATAAGCATGACTTCTGCCCTAATATTAAATTTATTCATTAGACTTAGATTTTATTATACAATTTATCAGACTATGAAATATGCTACCATATGGAAAACTTGTTTTGGATCCTTTTTTAAATAGAATTGTACCTTTCGGTCGTTACTAGTTATAGCTTTTCTAAATTTCATTTCTCTATCTTTCAAAATAAGGCTTATTATAGGGGCGGACATATAGTATGTACATAAATGTGAACTATACATACATAGCAATCATAAAATGTTTTTGTTTTTTGTAGAAAATATTTTGTTTGTGTTATATTTGGACCACCAATGCAATTTTACTAATTATTTGCATTTATTATCGTACAAATTTAAATTTAAAAATCCTAAATAAAAGCTCTTACGTCGCTTCATGGTTTTTTGCCTGAAAATATTTTACAATGTTCAGTAAAAATTGAATGTTGCTAAATAGTTACTCAGCAGTTCTAGTCCAAGATCGAAACTCAATGTGTTTTATTCAAATGATATTTTATTCATTATGTTTTATTTACCATTTACATGTTCATAAAAGTGAATTTCTTTAATACTATTTTTTTTATTTCTAAGTAGCTAATTTAGTTAGACTTGTAATTGAATGGTGTTATGCAACAGGGAATCAATATTCAAAATTAAAGACCTAGATAAATGTATTTATGTGATGGTGACATATACGATTAAGCTACCCATTGGACGTATTTCTGAACAATAGAGAAAGCCTACAAGTTTTTTCGGGGGTTAAATAAAATATAGAACTCTGGAAGTACACTTTTGTTATTTCAGCAAAGCTCCAAGCCACATAGTTGCTTTAAATATCATTGAAAAATTCAAGTATTATGCGTTCACATCAGTTTTTTGCATGAGGTTTGGCCATGGCGTTTCACCCAATTTAGCAGTGTGAACATTACTTTTTCAGTTTAAACTGGTCTTACATGTATAGTTAGACTTTTGAAACGATTTTAGGTTAGATTGCATAACGAAAGAACTACAAACGCAATGTTATCAGTTTTATATAAAATAGAATTAACACCTTTAGTGATTTTTATGTCTTCAGTTACTGTTGTCTCAATTGTATTTATAAAAACCGATAAAAACAAACTTCTAGTTACCAGTTCACTAACAATGAAAAAAGCACTCAAAGCATTCTTACATAGGTTGCTCAACCTACTAATAGTACCTAAATATCGCATTATTTGTTTATCTACAAGTATTTTTTATTTTTTAATAAGGTACTATTTACCTATGTGGAGCAATTTAGAAAGCACAGTAGTAGAATACACTTTATTTGATGATGAATCTATCAGTAGCTAATTTTCCAAGTGCAAAATACAAAATGTTAGCTTAGAAAAGAAAGGATCAATCACCTAAAAAGTGAAATTAATATTTACAATTAATATAGTTTTTTATTGGAGGAGTTTAATAAAATTTTATTACAATTACAAATTTATTACAGTACTTGTCTAAATATGAATAGGTAATATACATAATTGTTAATCTACAAAGTTCAAATATAATAGTAAAAGATAGAAGATTGTTATTCTCATTTGTTTTCAGCTCCTGTAGTATAGCGAATACGACTGATTATGAGGCAACATTGAATCTGCTTTAACCATGGACCGCTATTTAACATTCAATATTGAAGAAAAGAAACTAACGTCCATCTTCATGTGCTAATTAGTTTCTTGTCCTTATTTAAAAATGCAGCCATGATAAAACAGACCAGGATAGGTATTGTTACCATTCTAGATAAAATATTTTACTCTTAAAACTGAAGATTTCGATGGGCACACTTATATTGGTAGTAAAATTTTAAGGCCAAGGATGTGTACATAAAAATAGATCTGATTTAATAAAAGCAAAGGTGTTGTTCATTCCAAATAATTAGAATCTTCATTATCATCATCCTCTAATTTCGTTTCAGATTCTTCCAGCGAAATAATAAAAGGTGGAATATTTTCAAACGACAGATGTCCCATATGTTTAGTCCAGTCTTCCTAAATATGTTTTACACAACGCTAACAAAAAGTTTGCCACATGTCGAGAGTACATTCTGAAAGAGGCTCCTTCCATTAGTTTTACCTTATCCTTAGATACAGGCCGAAAACTTAAATGCTTGTTATAATAAGACTTACGGCACCCCCACTATTTCTTCTACTGAGAGCGCACGACAAGTTTGCTTGAAATTTTCGAATGTCCTCTTTATATGTCCAGAGGTTGACGAAATAAAGAGTCAAGTCTAACCATAGTTCTATTATTTTTAATAAGAGCAAAACAATGCATTCGTGCAATAGTTGACTTAGACAGCACCTGAGAATCATTAACTGACATTTGCGTCGTTTTGTAAAAAATGGGTCGAAAGCAGATTGATCCTGTTGTACAAGGTCATGTTTTATGATCAGAAAAAATAGTTATTTATATAACAAGAGTGTAAAGTGGAGGTTTTTGAACGAGTAGGATAAAGATTTCAAAAGCTTCTATCTATAGGATTAAAAAAAGAAAAGATATTTCTGGTAACAACGACAAGAAAAAAATCTAAAAGAAAATGCTGGTACGTAAAATGGTTTCCAAATCTCGTGACACGCGACCTTCGATGCACAGAAAACAAATTTTAACTGGGCGGCCCTACATGCATGATTTTTACAATTTTCTTTCTCTCTTTCTTGTGCAGTGAGCTCCGCCTTTTGCGCATTTCGCGTGCCACGAGATTTGGAAACTACTCTACTTAATAATAGAAAGTTACATAGTTTAAAAGAAATGACTGCTACTATAAATCCTCCGATACAAAGACATATGGCAAAAAGATTAAAGTTTTCACAGTATACAATTTGGTATCATATTCACAATACTTTAAAACTGTCAACAAGGAAAAAAGGTTATGTACATCGACTTACTAAAAAACAAATTCTAAAAAAAACAGAGGTCTTTAAAGTTGTATAGACTGCTAAATAAATCGAAATGAGCAAAGATTGTAACTTTCGACGAAGCGTGGTTTTACATAGACAACTGTACTGGACAAAGACGTATATATTATAATAGCCACGGGGCAGACGTAAAGGAAAACAAAAGTGAGGTATTGGTAGAAAAGAAAATGCTGTCGGAGTAATGGTTTGGGCTGGTGCATCCTTTAAAGGTAAAACTAGGTTGTATTTTGTGGAACGAGGTGCAAAAATCAATTCCCAATATTATATAGAAAACATTTTAAAACCATGTCTTCGATATAATGCAAACGCTTATCCTCAAGGAGACTTTATGTTTCACCACAATTCCGCACCTTCGTATGTATTTTCTGTTACCACTAAGTTCTGGAGCAACACATGAAATTTATTTCTAAAGCTGTGTGGCTTTCTAAAGGTCCTGATGTCTCTCCAATGGACTATTTTGTATGGGGCTACATGAAGAGACAGTTATGGAAAAAAAGTTAACAATGTAGAAGAGCTTAAAAAGCCACAAAAGAGGTGTGGAGAAATCTTCCTCAAGATCTTATCAACTGTATGGGACGATTCCCCTGATGGTCAACGTAGGTCTGAAATAGCATGCCATGGTTCCCCTGGCTGCCTTTTCTGGGCCTTGAAGTAGTATGGCATGTTTCCCCTTATAGCTCACTTTTTATAACCCTTTTATAATCCTTTATTTTTGCAAGACAGTGTAGGTACTTTTCCAAGAAAGTGTAGGTACGGCGTAAATATTATTGATCTTATTAATTTTGTAATTTCAGAAAATTAAAAACAGCAATCAATGATAATTGATAAATTACTTTAAATTAGAACATTGATGTAATTGCAATTCACCGTTACAAATGGATTAATTAACAAGATGGTATATTAATAAAATACTTTATCAATAATACATATTTAAATCATCTAAAATCAACCAATTAACAAGAAGCACTGTACACAAAGTGCAATTACAATTACAATTACAAATTCTTATACAGCAGCAAAATATTTCATCATTAATGCTTCTGCCACAACCTGCCGAAGATGAAATCTTAAGCCCATTTCATTGCATTTCAGTTGTATTTTCTGAAATGCATACAAATACGTCATTTGTTGCTTATTTGGCAGCAAACAAATAATGTCCATTCTTGATGGCATGTACGGTGAATAGTTGGCAAAAGTACTTTGTACAGTAATTGAAGGTCCCATCAATGTATACCGTCCCACTATTGCACAAAGACACACAAGAAAAAAATCACAATATTGTTAACCAGCAAAAAGTCTTCCCCCTTTGTTGTTTTTATGTTAATTAAATTTGAAATAGTATGTTACTTCTAACAGACAGCTTGGTAGCGGTGGAAGTATGGATCGGCGTGCTCGATACATGCATTTTCTTATTATTATGAATGTCTTTTGTGGTAAACGTGTTAATTGCTGATGTGTCTAATTTTAACTCGCAGTGCATTATTTTACATGATTTCTTGCAAGGATCCTCTACTGCTTTTCTTTTTGCACTATTTGATATCTTTTGCTGATGTATCGTTATGCACATGAAATGGTTGTGTTTGCCGTCTTTTTTGTAACACCACTGTTTCAAGATTATCCACATAAAGTTTTGATCGGCACTTTTTATCCACGCAACGCCACTTTACACCATTCTGAGTAGTAGTAGAACCACGATAAAATTTGTAGTTATCTATAACCACAAGTCTTTTTCCACGCTTACTTATAATACTTTCCATGATTCAGATGACCCAGTCAAAGCTAACTGAAGTATTTAACACTGCAAGCCACAGCATATATATATAAACCTAAGAGTAAGGATGGGAGATAGATTTATTATTTCTAGATCTTGTGAAAAGATTTTCCGCTATATGCACTTTCAAAGTTTTTTTTAACTAGCTTTGTTTAACAAATATCTAAACTAACTTTCTGTAAATTCACATGTTACAGCATTAGGCAGGTAGTTCAATATTTTTGGGTATTCTTTCAGAAAAATTACTGACATCAAGTTCTTCCGTTATATGCACTTTCAAAGCTTTTGTATTACCTCGAGCCTTCTTTATCAAATAAGTAACTTTTTTGTAAATAAATTCGCACGTTAGAGGCATAAGACACGTAGTTCAAAATAAACTACCAAAATAGTACCTGCTATAAGAAATAGCCATTATTCTGTTAAATTGGAGAAAGCATGCAGATATTTGCACTATTTTCTATTTAAAATAAAACACAGAAAAGTAATGATGCAGTATTTACATTATCAATAGTTAACAGAATTGATGTGATATGAAAACATTAAATCACAGAATTTACCTCTTTGTTATCTCGCTTTTGAGATTTACTACGTCTCAGTTTGAAGAAGTGATAGCCGGAATTTTTGTGCAACAAAAAATTTCAGAACGTGCAATAAATACTTGAAATCGTGCAAAATCGTGCAGTAAAAACTTTAGATTGTGCAAAATAAAATGCAAATATTAAAGATGAGTTAAACTAACAAGATATTGGTTCCTCTTTCTTAAAAATATGAAAATAATAGTTTTCATCTTAAAACTTACTGATTTAGACTTTAGTCTTTTTCTTTTCTTGCAGAAAATGTGCAAAAAGCGTGAGCGCACACCGACGTCAGCTAATCGTTCCTATTATTTGAGGTTATGTTTACGAGTTGCATTAAAGGTTACTGCAAACAACTGTAAATAGATTGATACTAGGCACGCCCACGTTCGAAATTTTGTAAAAAAATATGCATAAGTTGCATACAACTCGCTACAACAACGTGCCAAAAATTCCCAAAAATAGTTTTGTAAAAACTCTTGTATTGAATTTTCACAAAATTTAGCATAGTGTCAAACAGCTCTAAAACACGAGTGCGTATCAACTTGTGATTTCCTCTCGCTGCCTATAGCCTTATCACAGGGTGCACATTAGATTTTCTGGACGCATACAACTGAAAATTAAACCAAACATCGTTTCCAGAAGAAAAAAGTGAGAAGTGAGAGTAATTCAAAATTTCTTGGAAGTATAAACCCACCTTCCCTTGCTATGGTTCATCTACAAAATTCTATGAACGAGAGAGGCGGTTTATTTTGCCACGTAGTAGGACTTTTGTCATACTAAGAGTAATTTATAGAAAACATTTTTCTAAAAGTAGCATGTAGTAATACCCAAAACGTGCAATTTTGTGCAAAATAAAATGTATATTAAAATAATCTACAACCTCAATTCGGATAAATAACTTGTGGCTGGCCGTTTACGAACTAGCAAGAAAAAGATACAATTGCACGTGAATCCGGGCTTTAGTTATGGCTATTAACTAAAATAATCTTTCAACCCTTTCTTTATTAACTCAAATATCGTAGAATATATAGGTTACATCCTACTTTCTTCTTGTAATCGTCTTCTGCAGAACAGTAAAAACGAGTGAACAGTTCACATTCTTATTTTTAACCATCAGGGGAACCATGCCCTGGCCCTATTCTGTGCAGTGCCAGTGATTAATTTTGCGGTTATCCAAGTTGTACAACAAAATATCAATTAAAATACCTATTATGTACAACTTAAACAAAACAAGATTCATGGCCAATCCTCATACAAAAAACTGTGGACGCATATACAAGGTGTATTTTAAATGACGCATAATATGTACACCACGTTATTCTACATCATAAACTGAGAAAAATCTTCTAATATCATTTTGACGAAAACTTCTTCATTGCGACGTTATTAATGTTCCTAATCTTTAGTAAAATTTCTTTATTTTTAATAATTAAGACGAAATAGTTACAATTATTTGTAGTTTAAGTAATAAAAATAACATTCAGTCATATTTTTGTTTTATTTCTTAATAGTTTGCCTGTAATCCGCTTCTTGTTATTGTTATATCTACGCTGTAGAATCTTTAAAAATATACTGCGCTGTTGCTATGAAATCATAAATGGAAAGCAGCAGCTTTACAACCAGCCACCCTAGTAAAATATCATTCAACGTTGTCAGGTTTAGAAATCTTTAGTTGGCCATATTTTAAAAACTATGAATTTATGGCAAACATGTATGTAACTTTTTTATTCAGATTTTAATGTAGATTTACGTGATGTACAGATTATGCGCCATATCAATACACCCTGTATATTGACATTATGAAACCTATTACAGAATCAATCAGCTTGGTCTATGTTACTGTTAGAGAAATACAATTTATTTATATTGCATTAAGAATTCAGACTATTTGAAGCCACTTTACTGTATAGAATATTTAGTCTATAAGTTGTAACAAAGTCCCAGGGCATTTTTAATTTTAATTCATAATATTTGTGCCATACCTAACTAAATATAAGAATCAGTAATTTCACTTATTTAAAAAGGAACTGACCCACAAATTTACTCATTTTATTTAAAACATTAAAAGAATATCATACGAGGCAAACAGTGCAGTATAAAATTAGTCATGAAAAATGATTGAAAACCGAAATGCTAAAGTGAATATTATAGCAATAAAACAAATAAAACAACCACAGATTTTGTTGTGACGCCATTTTCTCAAATTAGTAACAATGAGGGTTATTTCCCTGTTGCATAATACCATTCGCTTAATTTTAATAAGATCATAAAGTTTCTAGCACAAACAAATTGCATGATGTTGTGTAGTTATCTTAGACATCTTATCTTAGATACAATAACAAAACGACTTTCTTTACTTCTAGTACTACAACTGTGTGGAGTTAACGTCAATAATTCTGGGTATTTAATGGAAAACATAGCTAATCTTATTTATTATAATCGTTTTATAAAAAAACCTTAGCTTCCGAAAATAACAGACTGAAAGAATAAGTTCGTTTTTCATTATCTTTTCGTAATTAATTTCTAATCTAAGCATTATGTATTGTTTTTTGATAATCTCCTCAACCCATTATGAATAATGTAATAGTCATTGAACTAAAGGAAGATATACTGATCTTATAGTATTTATGGTTGAACAGTTTCTAAGCAATTTAAAGAGAAACATTCATATTCAGTTTTCCAATATTAAAGGAAATAGAGTCGACGTCTAATTTGTGTTTAATTTAAGCAATCTGTTCTTCCACCATCATCTTTAAATCATCCCAGTTGTCTACCGAATACACAATAACTGTGTCATCAACAAAAGATACAATATTTCCATCCTGGTTTATATTGCGTAAAACGTTTATGTAAGTATATTAAGGATAAAATCGAACCCAGAACTGTTCCTTGTGGTACACCCATCATTACGGTTAATTCCTCATTTAATTATTTGTTAATTTATAGGATTTTCTCTTAGCTTTTGAGTAAATTGTCTATTGATTTAACATAGGTTAACAATATGATTAATTTTGAATAATCCTTAACAATTCTAGATTTTAATTATCTAGTTGTGTAAAAAGTTCTTGTCTGCCAGACGTGATTAGAAATAAAATCTGATTCAAGACTTGAGTTCAGTACGACAAATTAGCGGGAAATTATGTCTTGTGCGTCTTTAATGCCCTAACCCTGAAAGGGTCTTCGTCGGATTAAGTTATAGATACAAACAACGTCTTACCCAGATTTGAGACAATTCCTCAAGTTGATTATTATTAATGGGACGTTTCTTGTATTAAAATAAGAGTGTGTGCTTACCACAGTCCTAACACAAAAACTACTTCCTGATTACCTGTAAAATAAAAAACAAGAATTAATATTTTAAATTCGGCTTAATTTTAAATAAAAATAGATCGAAACAATATAACTTCAGTATACTATACAACACATAAAACCATAGCATAATAAACTTTGTTTAGTTTTATTATGTTTTTAATATTTTAGTGGCAATCAGTTAGAATGCCAAGTTTTGCTTTATTTTATAGATACTATTACAGTAAAATTTCTGTAAAGCAAAGTAGGTACTACAAGGATGCTACTAAAATAAATTGAAATTATTTTTGTCATGTACTGCATTGTGTTAATTTAAAAATATACTGGATATAAAGCAAAATATTGCACACTTTTTAATAAGGCAAACGAAATTGTCTACTTCATCATAAAAACTTTGCCACTAGTTGCAAGTTTGGTCTGTTTCAAACATAAACTGAATTATCACCAACGGAAACAACGGCCAAGAAATAAAACGGAAAGAGAAACGCTACGTTGCTGCTGAAATAGAAATGTGATTTACGAAACTTTTTGTTATTTCAGCTAGGAACTTGTTAATTTTATCAATTACCGTAGAGAAAATATCAACATAGAGTTAGTTATCTAGGAAAAAGTTTCTTTTGTAACTTTAAAAACTTAATTTGACTTGATATAAACAGAAATAGATGGAAGTTACAATTATTATCTTTCTTTTAAAATCAGTATCTAAAACCACGCCTAAAGACGGAATCTAACTAATTTTTAACAAAAGAAAACTTTGTTAACAATAGCGTAAAAGTGGTATTACTGAATGTGGAAATTACTGCATATAATAGCACTTCATGATTATATTAAAAATGCTAAGTTTCATTCTTTAATCATTCTTAATACAATAATCTTTAAATAATAGAAGAACTAGCGTCCCTACTGCCGTTGACAAGCAGTGTAATAAAGTCCCACATATTTAGAAAACATAAAAAAGTCAAAAAACACATTCATACAATAAGTTCTAAGTTTAAAAATAAAACGGAAGGTGTGCAAGATTACTCACTGAGATAGACGATTATCTTAAGTGAAGCAAATTCCGTTTCGAAAACCTGGTTTCATCATAACCACGTCCACTTATGTAGAGCAGAATCGCATAAATCAACAGAGATATTTCAAAATACGTGGCAGCATTTAATTTTATGTCGAACATAAATGGTCTAGTTTTATGGCAATCATAAAATCATTTATGGACTGCAGCTGCATATGTGTGACATGTTGTCTGACCTTGACTTAACCAAACTAGTTCTAATATTGCAAGTGCACCACAAGAAAATAATTTACAACAAAGTTTTGAAAGATTCTGAAAACCATTCAGCAATTTGTAATGTTCTTAACGTTGTGTCCGCTCAAATCACCATTATAGTAAATTAGGTTACAAAAAGTTTTGATTTTCTTTTGCATATTGAAAGTTAATTGAATAGCAATAAGTGTATCGAAATTAAGATATTTCTTCCTAAACCATAGTTTCTCAGCCTTTTAGTATTTGCGACCCAATTTTCAATCACAAGTCTCATCGCGCCCCCCTCCTCCCTCATACAATAATTTTCACTGAAATCGTGCTGTAATTGTAATATTAGTTTCCATTTAATTTAATTTAATTATATTTTGACGTTAAAGCTACACTACGACCCTGATAACGAACCTTAAAAATTACTAAAAAATTAGTTTTGTAAATCTATTGCAATAAACGTAAGCATACAAAATTTTCTCATTTTTAAAGTGACATTCTGTGAAAGAGTAAGGGCGAGAAGCGTTAGACCAGGTCTTGAGCGTCGAGAGTGACGTCATGCGCAGAACGGCCAAAAGTAGACCCTCTTGTAACACACCCTTGTCTCTTCCCACCCCGCGTCGGCCATTCTCGTGGTTTCGCAAGAAGTTCCAATTTCTTTCGAACATTCTAGAATGTCTGCGCGGCGTGAATAAATGCTGCATCTCGTTCAGTTTAAGGTTTAAGCCAGTCTCAGTCGAGTCGTCCTTTCTACTTCTACCTTTACCACAGATTAAATAAAGGTCAGATATTTCACTTCGACAAATTTGTGGATTCTATTGCTCTCTCTTTCAACGCAACTCCCAAAGCTTGCTATTTTGACATGTACTGCGCAAGCAGGACAGCGGGGTATGCACTTTTCATAAAACGCGCGTAAAAGAGTAGGCGTGGTAAACTCCCAGAGCTGCAAATGTAAATGTGCAGAGACAAGGAATGGGAACATTGGTGGAATAGGGAGGAGGATCAATGAATAAATGCCACCGTAGGTGGCTGCCATTTAGAAAACTTAATTTCTCTATGGCTGGTGAATTGGAAAAATGGTGGATAACTCCTGTCGTGCACGCCATCATGTCGGGTACCAAGCAGTCCACACGCCCGCAGTCCACGGTGATGATGGTCTGGTGGCGAAGGTGGTGCAGGCCGGAAGCAGGTTCTCCATAATCCCCGCAGGTGATGATGTCGATGACCCAGGTTGGATGGTGTACCTAAGGACGGCCAGCGAGCCGTCACACAGAGACGACGAGGAGTTCGACGCGACGGTTCTTTTCAGAACGGTGTTGGAATTGTGTAATGAGAAGTGTGAGAGTGTGTATGTGTTAGAGTAGTGATGTGTGTGTCTAGGTGTATGTAGTGTGCCGTGGAAGTGCAAAACTGTTCCGGCATTTGCCTTAACCACTGGGGAAACCACGGAAAACCCAGTGAGAACAGTGTGGTGGTTGGAATGGGTGTGGTGATTATTGGCGGGAATTGTTAGGCGGGAATGATTTGGCGGGAAGTTGTTGGAGGGAACTGATTCGGCGGGAAGCGTGACGGATTGGCGAAGAAATTCCGGGCGTCGTGGAGTAGGTACCTCGAGGAGCCCCGGGCTCGAGGGTTTGGGTAGGAATGGAATTTGGTAATCACGGCCCGGTAGCTACCCGGGCCGATCGGGTGAGGCTGAGATGTGTGGTGATGATGGCCGGGCCTGCGCACCCCTACGCAGACGCCGGTTGGTGGTGGAGCGGCCGTTGATCCATCTACTGCATCTTGGGTATGATTGGGTTTGTGGCGGTCGCGGTCTTCAAGCTCCCTCAATTCCTGGAGACCGACGGTCGGTTGGGTTGATGCAGCGATGCGACCTCAAGTCGCCCCGTTGGTGGTGGATGTGGGCCAGGCCTGTGCCCCCCAAACACAGACTCTGGAGGGTGGGTTGGCGGTAGCTCCCCAACTACCGCGTTTGTGGTTGAGCCCGTACTCTTCGTCCCCGATGCGTCACCGCTCTCGCTGCAGACCGGGTCGACTGCCTCGCTTCGCACTCGAAGCCGGAATGGAATGGTCTGTCCGAATGGTGGAATAGAGAGTGAAATATCTGACGTTTATTTAATCTGTGCCTCTACCGTGACTGTGAATGTTGTAATTTGCGTGTTATCTGCAATTCACGATATTCGAGTAGCAGTAGAATAATACAGTGTATGTATACAGAATCATAGATAAATTTTTAAATGGGCGTAAGAGAGCATTAAGACGAAAGTGAAGCATCAACAAGTGCACTGACGACAGAGGTTCCGAAAATAAAATCAAGAAAATATTCTCAAGAATATTTAAATTTTGGATCTACCAGCACTGAAGTAAATGAAGAAGAAAGGGTCCCTGTGTGTCATTTGCTCAAAGATTTTGACAGCAGACAGCATGAAACCTAATAAACTTAAACGTTTCATAGTGAGTACGTTAGCAAACCCCGAGAATTCTTCGAATTAAAATTAAAATCATATAAAAAGCAAAAATTATTTTTTAAAAAAACTTTGTGAATCAAAAAGCTTTACTTGCCCCTTACAATGTTTCATATCAAACAACCAGATGTAAAAAGCCTCACACCATTGGTGAAGAGCTTATTCCGCCAGCTGCAATTGAGATTGTAGAAACTATGTTTGGAGATAATTTTGCCAAACAATTGCAGTCCATACCTCTATCAAATGATACTCTTGCCCGTCAAATTGGTGATATAGCTGAAGATGTACAGCATCAGCTTTTCGGGAAGTTGCGTGGAAATTTTTTTTCAATTCAGCTTGATGAGGCAACAGATAGCAATAAAGATGCTCATTTAATTGCTTATATTCGATTTTGTGATGGTATGTCAGCAGTAGAAGAACTACTATTCTGCAAACCAATAGAACTCAAAGCAACAGCACTTGCATTATTTGCTATTTTAAATGATTTTCTAAACGAGGCAAATGTATAGTGGAAAAATTGCCTCGGAATGTGCACCGATGGTGCTCGTACAATGTGGAAGATTCCAAAGTGTACAAGCACTTGTGAAACAAAAATCTCTACAGTATATCTGGACACATTGCATGATCCACAAAAAAGCTCTGGCTTCCAAAGAAATGAGTCCTGGTTTGAATATTGTGCTAACAACGGTGGTAACCGTAATAAATTATATAAAAATGAGACCCCTAAATTCAAGAACCTTTTCTGCACTTTGTAAAGACATGGGTGTAGTACATTCAGCATTACTATTTTATTGGGAGACAAGATGGTTATTATGTGGGAGATTTCTGCAATGTGTTTATGAATTAAGAGATAAAATCGCCATTTTTCTAGAAGAGGAAAACCGACCGGAAGCCGAGAAGTTTCAAGATGATTTATTTGTAATGAAATTGAGCCACTTGGTCGCATTATTCGAGAAGTTAAATACCTTGAATCTTCAACTCCAAAGATCAAACACGCATATGTCGGATACGAGTGATAAAGTTAATGCTTTTTGTAGAAAACTGGATTTGTGGAGCAGAAATGTAAAGCAAAAAAACCTAGAAATGTTTGCAGATGTGCATGAATGTGTTGAAATTTACAAGTCTGAAGAACAACATGTGGAAGTTGTTTTGTAACCATTCAAAATCACTTAACCATGCTGGCAAAGAATTTTAGAAAGTATTTTCTTGCAGACTACAACTTGGTTGCAAGTTACGAGTGGGTTACGGACCCATTTCAAAATACTCCCGAAGGTCTCTCAACTGCCGTAGAAGAAATTTTTATAGACTTCACGGCAATTGGCAAAATCAAAAGACAATTTAGTAATAAATCACTCTTTGAATTTTGGGCAGGGTTGGATGATGAGTTTTCTGCACTGAAAACAAGAGCATTTCGTATACCATTACCTTTTCCAACATCCTACCTGTGCGAAACCGGATTTTCTGCGGTGGCTGCTTTGAAGACAAAATATAGATCTCAGCTAAATATTAAAAAAGAGCTTAGAGTGTCAATTTCTAATATTAAACCTTCTTTCGAAAAACTTTGCTCTGCAAGGGAGTCACTAATAATTAGTAATCTTGTTTTTAATTTAATATTGATAAGTTAATTAATAAATACATTGTGTAGTACTGATACAATCCAATTTATATTATATATTTATTATATCAGTGTAAACGTGTCTTTTATTTTTTATTATGTCAGAATGTACTTTATTGCTTTTCTTTCAGTAAATTACATAAATTTTTAATATTTTTTCTCATTTTGAGTCGATATACTCGCGTCCCCCCCTTATTTTAATCACGCCTCCCTAGGGGGGCGCGCCCCACAGGTTGAGAAACGCTGTCCTAAACTAAACAAATAATAGATTGTGAAAATTTTTAGTAGTGAATGTTGAATTTATCATACAAAACCATATATGAAATGTGCAAATAGTCTATGAGGCAATTAATTCTACTGTAAATTTTAAGAAATTTTAGTTGTGACATTGCTGTTGAAATTTTTCCAGGAATGTTTATTTTTCTGCTACCATTAGAAGGTTAATTACAACCTTCTGTGTTCAAATATACCAGGTAGATATAAGTAGGCTTGTCTGCAATGATAAAGTTTTGACACCAGAATAAAGTAAGTTATTTTAAAAAATTTCTTTATCAGAGGAAGCTTTTTGTATGTGTACAAAAAGTTTAAGTTTTTTGCGTCGTGATCAACAGTAAAAAGAAAACCAGTTCGTGTTGGGCACAGAATTACAATCATAGTTTATCTTTAAGTTGTTTAATCAATACCTTAATGTTTATTTATTTTTGGTATTGTCTTTAAGTAGAATTAAGTTTGTATGTTATAAATGAATGATGGAGGAGACGTGCATTTTGGAGTCATAAAGATAGGTTCATACATCACTCCGCCTATTGTGATCGACATGGGACAAAATGCTGTTTGCCTGGAGATAAGCTACGATTTGTAAAGCGAGTAGTTTATGATATCCTTTGATTTGAAATTATCTGTGTCGCAGTAAAGAGATTATATAACTCCTTATAGCTAAAATGCGACTTTTCTTGGAGTTAATACCCAATTGAAGCGGTCATTGTTAGACGGGGGTATGTGCAAAATTTCAAATTCCTGTAAAAGATTTGTAAATTCTTTTCTTTTTTAACAGAGAGCGGCAAAATCAATTTGTAGAAAAATCAGGAGAAAACTGGCATCACTAAAGTCATAAAAAATTTCCTTTTCTTTTTGTTAGACAGTTTTTTTAACTTTACCAACATTTGATTTTTGTTACACTTCCGGGTATTTTCCGGTGTTGTTTTTTGTTTTACAATAAGGACCAGACATTGTAACATTACTCAAAACTTGATCCACATCACTGAGTTATTAACTTTAATATAAATCTACCCCCAAAACCGCTAATTTCGATCTGCATCATTCTGTTGGTTTTTACTTATTCTAAAACCTTCAGGAGTCAAAGTAATGACTCGGCAGCGTTTCGTTGATATAAGGCAAGAATCTAATAAAAGTGACATTAATGGCAAAACTATAATACGCCGAGATTTTTTTGGCAAAATGCGAAAAATATACTTCTGAGAACAAGAAAGTGTTCAAGAATGTGCTGTCTCGTTTAAAAACCGAAATTAAGAGTAGATCGGTTTTTTCGCATTACATAAAAGGATTATTCTTGAAAAAATGGAGAGTCGACAAGAACTAGGACGTCCGAAAAAGAGTTTTAAGGAATCAAGTGAACGAAGCAAGAGGCATAAGACTGAACATCTTCGCATTAATACAAGCAGTGATGAATTAACTCATGCTGCTCAAATGAAGTTAAGAGCTGAGGGAAGAGAAGACGCTTCTAAAGTTGTGCAAGACTGACTAAATCTCCTAAACGAGCAATCAAATATATCATTATGTCCAGAAAATAAGTTCATTTTTACTGGTAAAATAAGACAAACGTATATTAGGAAAAATAATTTATTGCAAAAGAATCTGTAGACTTAAAACTATTAGTCAACATAGCTACCACCATTTTGTAAGCATTTATCGTAGCGTGGCACTAATTTTTGTATTCCTTCGTCATAAAACGTTGACGCCTGTGACCGTAACCAAGTTGCAACATGTTCTTTAATCTCATCGTCGTCATTGAATTTGTTGCCAGCGAGGTTTGATTTTAGGCTTAAAAACAGGAAGAAGTCACTGGGAGCAAGGTCCGGACTATACGGTGGGTGTTCAAATTGTTCCCATCCAAATTGAGTCAAAAGTTGCTGTGTAAGGTTTGCAGTGTGGGGGCGAGCATTGTCATGAATCAACAAAATGCCGCTAGTGAGCTTTCCACGGCGCTTATTCTGAATTGCACGACGCAGTTTCCTTACCTTATCACAGTAAACAATAGCGGTAATTGTTTCGCCCCGTGGTAGAAAGTCCACTAAAAGAACACCACATCTGTCCCAAAACACTGTGCACATGATTTTCCGGGTTGTCAAATTCGGCTTCGATGTTTTCTTTGCTGGTGACGATGTGTGCCTCCATTCCATCGATTGCCGTTTTGTCTCATGTGTCTCATAGGCTACCCAAGTCTCGTCTCCAGTCACTATACTGTTAAGGAAATGGTCCCCGTCATTGTGATAACGAGTCAAAAATTCAAGAGCAGCACCTAGGCGTTTTTTCTTGTGATCCTCGGTAAGAGTTTTCGGTACCAAGCGTGCACAAAGCTTTCGATATCTCAGTTTGTCATGAACAGTTTCATGAAGAAGGGATCGTGAAATTAGGGGAAATTCCATAGAAAGAAGAGAAATCGTAAACTTACGGTTTCCTCTAATTTTTTCATTCACTGCATGAACAAGTTCATCATTAACGAATGATGGACGTCCACTTCTTCCTTCATCGTGCACGTTTACACGGCCATTGTTGAATTTTTTTACCCATCTCACAACCATCGAATAACTCATTACATTCTGTCCATACACCTCAGAGAGCTGTTGATGAATGTCCACTGGTTTCAAATTTTTCGCATTGAGAAACCGAATCACTGATCTAATCTCGCAATCGGCGGAATTTTCAATTACCTTCGCCATTATAAACAAGCACTGTGACACGATAACAGCAGATAACTAACTCAAAATGGCGTCAATCGCTTAGTAACGATAAAAGGTCATTGCCGCGCATGCGCGGAATTGCGATCGCATCGCTGCAACGGCGGGAAATAGAAAATGAACTTACTTTCTGGACATAGTTATAGAAAAGCTTATTCGAGTAACACAAACCCTTTGTCGTATTTCTTGACAAATTCTTGCTTTTAATCTTCTAAATTCACTGGCCGTCTATCTCCAGAAGTTATGGACAATATTCAAAGAGAATTTAATCGTCGTCTTGGCTACTGTCAGGTTGCTAAGGGTGCACATCTGAACATTTGATTTAGTTACCTTTTGAATTTTGCATTAACGGTAAATTTGATATTGTGAAATTCTGATATCGTTTTTCTTCAAAATTTTCTCATGTGACCTCTACCCATAATTTAATAATTCAAAAGCGCTCTCTTATTTTCTTAGTTAATGTTTGCTAGACACTTGATTGAATTCATATAACGAACACATCCATGTACGTGAATGGCGATATTGTATTTTAGGTCAGTTAGGGTTAATGTGAAAAGACTGCGAGCAACTCATACGTATTCTTGCTCGTGCTGCTACAGCAGCTTCTCAACTAAGTATCTGTTGCTTCCAATGATTTATTAACTAATAATGTCATATAAGAAAACCTTGAGTGATATTTATATCTACGGTTACAGATATAAAAAAATGTTCAACTCGTTTGGGCCTGATATCTTCAGTCAGTAAGAAAACTCTTGATGAGTGGATGTTTCCTATTATAACCCAAGCATGTAGGAGTTAACGCAGTATCAGGTTTAGTTAAGAATATCTCAGTTATTGAGGTAATAGAAGTTATAAGTTTTGAAAGATGTTACGGTTGAAATATACCGTTCCATTGGGTTAGTACTTTCCGGGTTGAATTGTTCGTCTCTTGAAAGACCCATTGTATTTTTCGTAAGCTTTCTGGCGGCCATAAAGTGGAAGTCCCGACTGGTTGTGGTAGGTGGAGAAAACGGGCACCGGACAGAGAGATTGCCGGCGACAGATGCGTGGTGAGCGGGGAACCGTTGCTTTGCTGCCGCGAGTCAAATTTTGTGGTCTCGTAATTAAATGTTGTGTGTATCGAACCTCAGCGAGTGGGGGTAAGAGGATTGTTTCTGTCTCGATTTTTTTTTCACAGTTTCCTTAATCCTTGTAGCTCGTTCCAGGAACCGGAAGAATTATTGGATCTGGTTTCCTAAAGATCTTGTATGGACGATCAAGAGATGCGTCGAACACGGCATTGTAACTGGTGATACCCCAAGAATTTCAACCATCCGTGTCGTTCGAAATATGTGGGAATCTCCAAAAAGTGCCAACGGTTTTTTTTAATTAAACTAATTGAATCAGATTATAAGTTTAAGAAATTTCAGAATTGCAACGGTTTTAATTCAATTAGGCTTTTTGGCCCAAAACTTAAAATTTATAATAAAAATTTAAGCTTTGGAAGTTCATAAGCTTGTTTATCCTTTGTTTGCGTTCGTGAAGAAATCTGTGTTGATTTTCCCGAACATTTTATTTTATAGTGAGCTCCCTCAGAGCGAATTATTTTTTAGCTTAAGAAGTGACATAGTAGACAGCTGCTTGATTTTTTTTATTTCAGGGTTTTTTCTAGCATAAACTCTCCGACCTTTTGCACAGCTATGAAAAATAACATCGGATATGGGTTTTGGTAAGCTTTTCCATGCACCTTAATTTGTTAACTTCTTGATTTTTTTTTAATCTTGAAAAGTTTTGTTTAAAAGTTAAAAGTTATTTATCTGTTAACTCTATTTGGATGAACCGTTAATATACAGGGCGCAGAATTTGACTTGTTTGTAACTATTGGTTTAGTGGATATTATATTTATTACAGAGTTATATTATGTATATACAAATATTGAATTGTTAGGGTTAAAAAAACGTTTTGGGTGTTGCATAATAGTAATTTATAGTTGTCATTAGTAGAGTGCGAATTTTTAAGCATAAAAAAACAATAAAAAAGTTCTTGAAAAAGCGTAAAAATTCAAGAAAAAAAGCTTAAAACATAGCACAAAAATTAAAAATAAGTTTAAAATATGCAGGAAAAAAATTAAACTTCCAGGTTTTAGGTCTTATTATACAAAGTATTTATTATAAAAAAACAAAAAATGAATTGTTATTAGAAACTTTGGACTCTAAAATGCTTAATTATTATGCACTTTTCTAAATTCTCCATAAGGAAATTTCTTCTTTTATCAGTTAGGGTGTCTTTGTAAAGAGAAAATACTGTTTCAATGTCAACACTAATAATCGGTGCATATTTAAATTTTGCAAGTAACGATGGTTCCGAGTCGAAGTTATTGACTATTTCGCCTGATAAAATACTTGCAATGGTCTTTAATCTTGCTAAACCTTCGTTTTTAGCCAGCACGTTCTCAAATTTGGCAAATGTTGTATTTCCTACATCACTACGTACTTTTCCCAATTTTATTTTAAACTCTTGTACAATCTGAATTGCTTCTGTTAGCTCACTTCCTGGTGTTTCAAGTTTGATGATAGTTTTACTGATGAACGCGTAATTCGCTTTGATGAATGCAAGGTTTTGTTGTAGTTCCGGATTTTTTAAAATATTTTGGCAGTCTTTAACTGATTGGGATGCATCTTCCAAAAATTCTAACAAAATTTCTTTGCAGCTGGTGAAGTTAACTGCGTAATACACAGCCGCATCCAACCATGTTCCCCATCTAGTAATGACTGGTTGTGGTGGAAGCGGAATATTAGGTAGTTTTTCTTTAAGTCGTTGTACCCTCAATGGCGTTTTTAAAAAACATTTTTTGCCATTTTTAATTAACTCGTTAACTAGAAGAAATTCAGACCTCACAGTTTCTGTTACTCGGTTTAATCCGTGAGCTACGTAAGTAGAGTGTGTGAGATTACTATACAAAGCTTTTAAATTAATACCTGCTTTTAGCATATATGCAGCCGCATCCGTCACCATTAACACAATTTTTTCAGTTGGGACTGCATTAGGAAGAAAAAAGTTTGCGAATCCCTCGTTAATAAATCTTGCTATGGTGCTGCTGTTGGTTTTATCTAGTTCTTTCAAATATATTAAAAATGGCCTGGTTGGAGTAGCTTCATGTAATATACCGATAATGAGACCAGCCACATACCTACCGCACTCATCGGTGGTTTCATCGACAGAAAACCAGATATAATGGCCTGCAATTATATTTTTAATTTCATGAAGGACTGTTTTATAAACTGTATCTAAATAGTTTTTTCGTAGAGTGCTTTCGGACGGTATCTATCTCTTACAATATGGTTCTAAGAATTTTCGAAATGCAGAACTCTCTAATTTTCTCAAAGGAATATTTGCCGATATCAGAGTATTGCATAAATCAAAATAAAAAGTTCTTTATTCAGATCGAGTAGAAGATCCAGAGGCAACTACTTTTGAAATAGTTCGTTGTTTCAGCTTATTTTCATTTTCCGCTCTTCGTGCATTTTCCTTGTGAATAGCGGTCTTCGTATGTTGTATTACATTATACTTTTTGTCGCACTGGATCTATCAAAACGAGCATTAAAGAATATTATATTTTAAATCTAATCTACTCCTTACCGTTTTAACATATACTCTGCAAAATAGTCTACTACCGTCCAGCCTTATTTCTGGTATATTTTTAATCCACTCTTCTACACTCGTTTTAACTTTTGGCATTGTAACACAGTCTTATTTTATTAAAAACAGAAGACAACACAAAAGATTAGGTTATAATAAAATGATACGAAACTTTTTCAATCTACCAGCAACATTACACACACGCACGATACCAACACTTTAAGTAACCCAGTAAAACTGAAGCATTTGTCAAATAAATCTTAAAACCTATATGAACTAACCGTGTCCTACGGACAAAGAACTGCCAGGACAATGTGTAACGGCCCCGACAGGCTCCGGAACGGTGAGCGTCCAGATGGTATTCAATACGTAACGGTAAATAATGGTATTTTAAGAAATCATTGAAAATATTGTCACGAAATTTACCGTAAAAACAAAATGTTTAAAAAAATAATGTAGACAATTGCTGCTAGAGAAAGAATTTATAGAAAGTATTTTGAAGAAACAGAAAATAAATATACTGTAGGCAAGAAAAGTATAAGGATATTATGATTTTTTTCTTGAGACACAAAAAATGCACAAAATAAGCATTATTCTAAAAAACAGTAAAAAGTTCCAAAAAAAGCATTATGAAAATTAATTAAATGATTCCTTTAATTGCAATTCGCACTTATTTCAATGTCTTTTTGTACTGCTATTAATATCTAAAAAAAGCATTATTCCTATAAATCCGCACTCTAGTCATTAGTAAAGAATTTTTAGTGTTGTATTGCTGAGTTACATTTTTGATATTATTGTGGTAATTTTCTGCATGTGGTTGGTTGTTCCTTCGGGAACTGGCGCTGTGTTAAAAATAAATATTTAATTACCAGTTGATAGAGTGTTTTATTAAGAGTATAACTCCTCCTGATCGGCCTCAAGGCCATCTACTAAGTTTAGCCGGCCTAGGACCTTTGCTAGTCCTAGTTAAGTAGGGAATCATTAAACTGTAACGCAAGGTTACGTTACAAAAAAAAGCATTAGTCGGCGCAGATTTGTGCTTGCATTATAGCTAAGGTTCATATTTCATCGTATTGATTATGTAAATAGTACAAAATTTCTAATCCAATTTGCTCTTACCTGCTCGTCTAGTAAATTTTTTTAGAAGTAGAAATGCCAAACCTCAAGCTTATCTTCTGAAAATGTTGGAGTAGTTTTTGTGAAAATTTCAAGAAGATGTTAACATCTGTTGAGCAAAAACCATAAAATATAAATCAGAAGCCTGGAGTTAAGATTTATGTACTATATTGAAATATGAACTAGAAAATCACTGATTTTTCTATAAATATAACCAGAGGTCAAAGAATTTTTAAGAAAGCGAAAACAATACCAGTACAGGAATAATTAGGTAAAAAGGTGTTACCAAAAACCGTCTAGTAGTAAAAATATAAAACAATATCTACATTGAGAATGTCTAAAAAACATATTTAAATGAATAAAGTAGTTGTAGCTTCAAAAAGTAACTTGCATTCAACAATCATTTTTAAAGCACCAAACAGGTGTTCATCAAATAGCATTTAACAAACAACATGATATTTTCAAGCTTTTATCAAAATAAAATTCACTAAGCACAATTTTAAACCTTGACATATACTAATATTTTCTACCGTAGAGTAACACAAGCAAAGTCACATTAAAATCGACCAACTTTTCAGGACACATAAACAAAGTAGCAGACAGTAGGTAGACAGAAAATCGAAACCGTGTAATATTGTCCGTATGTGTTCTGCGACTACAATGTATGTTAAGTTCCGTTAATTTTTAATGACACTTGAAAATCGATTTCCACTTAATTGGAATTCAAACATAGAGGTATTTGCGTTTAATTGAATTACTCCATGGCATATTTTACTTCTTTGAATAACACATCCACAGAAATATTTAAACATTTTTAACAAACACGATAATTTTCAATTTTGGTAAATATTTTCTTCTACAATATTTTTTTTATGTGATAATGGCAAATTCAGTTTAATAATCATTTTTGTAAGTCTACTATTAGAATAGATATATTTACAGGGAAGCATAAAAAGCTAGACAGTATCAGGTTGTATAAAGGTTTTTATAGAGCGTCACATTTTATAAAAGGGATAAATTTTTATTTCATTGACTTTTCCGATATGCTAAAATAATGGGTTATGAAAAATAGAAGCTGTAATCTGCTTATGAAATGTAGTTGCAAATAGATTTATGCAGCTAGCGATATGTCAAGATTACTGACAGTCATTGTATATTATGTCATGTATGTAACAATATTTTAATATATTAAAACGGCAAACATTATTTGATATAAATCCATGTACATTAAAAATTACAATTCATTTATTTATCTCACAAGAAGAGTTATCTAAATGTTATACCTTTTCTTTTCAAAGTAATTCCTAAAAAGATTGTTGTTTGTCTTTTTATGATTTTATTAAAGCTTTAGGTTCCTACTTCTAAAAATTCAGTTCAACTTTCACAAAATTTAGTATTTAAACCTCTAAACTGCTACAGGCAGTATTCAAATATACAGAAATGCTAGATTTTTCTCATTAGAAAGATGCCTTATCTTCGTAACGTTATAACGTGTTAGAACAAGATTAAAAAGACATCTTAACATCTTTATTGAAGTCAGTTCTTAAAACTTGAATTACACAACCGGCAATTCTTTCTCTTTACTTTTATTTTACTTGAGAATTGAAATATGAATCTGCTCGTTTCTGTCTCATTTTTAGTACTTTGGAGTTACTGATAAAGCGCTGACAGATTTAATGATAACGAAATAAGATTTTAAAATTATTAGGGTTGAACAAGAAAAATTTAATTTAAAAACCAAAGCAAAAATAGTTTATATTATAAAATATGTTCACCCCTAGAAAATCGTTTTATTAAGCAGTAAGAAAGCAATAATTAAGTTTTTGCAGTGATAACATTATTTATAATAACAATAATCGTCTTTATTGAAAAATAAATAAAAACACAAACTGTTAGCATGTACATATAGCCTCCTGGTGAAATCTAGCCACTGGTTACTCTATTTAACCAGGCGATTATACAAAACATATAAAAATAGCACATAAAGATTAACTTAATTTAATTTGTTTTGATTTAGGTAATTAGACATACGCATGGTGGTTATTGCAGACTCAAAAAATAATTTTTTAATGAGGTTTTAAATTTATTTAGACTTAAAAACTTTAAACAATCAAACAAAACAAATTTTAAAACATGACCAACCAACAAGCTATACAGGGTGTTTCTAAATTACATGGAACAAATATATGGGCGTTATTCTACGGCAAAAGATAATATAAAAACCTAGATAAAATGTCTTCCAGAAACGCTTCCACACAGACATACAACTTTAAAGTTTTGCTTAAAAAGGTGATTTTTTTTAATAACTCCGCAATACTTTGTGTTATGGTAGCTATTAAGTAACCTGTTTCATTTGGAAAGAATCATGCATCTTCGGTTATTTTCGTAAATATATGGATTCTCTGGTAAAACTCCATAGAGATTTGAGTAGATTTTTATATAAAAACACCCTCCAAAAACACAAAGGTAGTTTTGATAAATTGAGTGCAAATTAAGGCCTTGATAGGTAATCCACACATACCAAATTTCATTACTGTAGCATAAACTCTTACAGAATTATTTAGAAAAATCACCTTTTTTGGAAAAGTTTAAGGTGGTGTAGCTCTGCAAGCAACAAAACGTTTCCAGAAAACACTTTGTCTTGGTTTCTGTGTTATTTTTCTCATATAATAACGCCCTTATAACACGCGATCATTCAGATTTAAGTTCTCAGGATGCTATGAAAGAAAAAATCATGTCTTAGCTTATTTCTAAAAATTATCTGTCAAATTAAAGTTTGCATTAGAAAGAAGGTAAAATCATCAGTTTATAGGTTGTGTTGGCATGCATTATGTCTAAGCTACGCCCTACGGAAAAATTTCACAGACTACTGGAATATTAAATTTTAATGTTCGTATGTTATTTGTTCCATGCCATTTAGAAACACTCTATAAAAAAATTAATAATGTTCAAATAGTTTATCTAGTTATTGGTATCAATAATTATCGTTCAAATTTTGTTTTGTAATTAAATCTTAAATTTATTATTTTGAATACGACCCTGTTGAACATTTATGTAATTCAGGAGAACTGTTCCCAGATAGGAGAAGTTTAAATGAGACGCAGATCTGGACTCTGATTTCGATGTTGGAATAATCTCGTTCCAGAAATTAGAAACAGGTGATCTCCAAGCTTGTTGACTAGTTGTAGACGACCTAATTAATTCAAAGGAGACCGTACCGAAGGTATGTTACGAGGGCATTGGTGGAATCTTCAGCCTGGATTAATCTAGAGCACTTTCAAACCACTTTATGGCGATCTAAAAGGCCGCTCCCAGAAGAAGCTAAATACCAAACAAAACAATCTCTCAATATCCATTGAGAACGCGAAGCAAAGAAAACTTACCCCTAGGTATAGGGCTTTGCACAATTAACACAGCCAACCCAACAGTCTGTCTCCTCAAGGGAAAATATAGCCACTACGTCTTCGAAAAGGCCGCACAGCCTATACGCCGATTTCAAATAGATTCCGCAGAAAATCTAAACTTTCGATTGAAAAGAAAAGAGAAATCTCTCTCAATGGCATCCAATAAGAAAACCAGTTAGTAAAACTAAGAGGAAATATTAACTAACATGAGGTAGACTAAGGCAAATCGGATCACTTTGACTTTTTGGTTAAAAAAAATAACTTCTGTATTAGGAACATTATATGTATTTATTGAAATGTAATCAGTTTTTTATATAGTTACACATGCAAAATTCTAAACTAAAATAAAACTTAAATTTTTCTTATAAAAAATAAAAATCTAAAATCAAGAAATATTTGATTCGCCCCACATCTCAGGGTCAATCGGATCTAACAATTATGTCTTAATTATTTTATGGGTTTCCACATAAATCACAAGTGTATGGTCCTTTTATACTTCCTCTATCAGCGCAGCTTTCATGGCACCATTCTTCACATGCGTTGCATTGAATCCAGTCTTCATTTGGTGGATGCACAAATTTTCCTGAACAAAAAATACAGTTCCATTCTCTCGACGAGGCACTACCCTTTCCCTTTATTCCAGGTGTGGCTTTTTTCTTCTTAATAATCTTCTTTTTTTCTTTCACTTCAGAATTTTTTTCATCTTTACCTTTTTTTCTTTATCTCTTTCATAAGAAGATTGTTTTTACTTTAAGGTGATTGCAAATGTAAAATCGGCTTTGTCAACTTTCAAGGTTTTTTAGTTACAGCTGCGCCCTTTACCGGAGAGGGAACAATACTGTCGAATCGCTCATTTGCCAACTGTTTTGAACACGAAGGTGACTGTGTATCCTCAACGCGTTGATGAGTGGTAGATGGTTGCGCGTCATCAACTTGTTCTGCATCTCCAGAAGGAAGTGTACCGTCCAACTGCTGCTCATTATTAGATTCAGGTGTATTGCCGTCTTGATCCAGAGTGTCACCAATAAACTTGTAGTCTGGTATTGCATTGATATTCAGCAAAAATATTCCAGTCTTTTCAAACCCTTTGGTTGCATTCCCAACCGTAGCAGCCTGGTTCCAAGCCTGTTTGAACAGTTCTCTAAAAGCAACTTTTGTTATTCCCATGTTAGTGTGTGAATGTTGCCATGCTGTGGTCTGCTGGTGGTAATAGGCTTTCAGGGGTTTAAAAAAACATCAAGTGGTTGCAAAGCATGTGAAGTATGTGGAGGCAGCAGGACAAGTTCGATTTCAAAAAACTCACACAAATCCACCACTGCGTAGCTTGTGTGATATGCATGCATTAAAATTACTTTTTCTTTCGTCCGTTATCGATTTATAATGTTGCAGCTATAACTTAAATGCTTCTTCAGTGACCCAACCCTTTTCAGTCATGGCTACTTGACTACCAGAAGACATCCCTATCAGAAAATGGTATCGTTTGCGCACGCCTTTAAAAAAACGAACGGTGGTATAAACTGTCCTGCAGCATTCATACAGACTAAAACATTCACGTTTTGACCTCGTTCTAGAATAGTCATACTGACAACATCCTTCGATCCGTTCTTCGCAATAATATTAGGTCGTTGGTTATTAAGTGGCATTCCAGTTTCGTCTACATTGTATACACATTCAGGTTTTCCTTTCAAGACATCCTCTTCCACAACCTTTTTTAAAGTTTTCGTGCCATTTATTCTTGCCGTAGACAAACCTTCTGGCTTGCGAATACTCAAATGCTGGTTTCTTTTCATGAAACGATGGAACCAATCCTCCCCGGCCATCCGAGATTTTTTGTTAAATTCATGTTATATATTTTGACGTTCTACAAATTCGAAAGCTTAACATACTTTCGAACAGCTTTTGGAGTGATTCCAAAACCACGTCCTGCTAAATATGTTAATCGATTCGCCAACTTTATCTCAGTGTCTCTGTCCATCGTTTGCTGTCCTCCTCGGTTTTTTACAACGCTCCTGGAGAAAGTGACTCTTCTTTGCAAATTAGTATACGGCACATTGTAAATTTCGGCTGCCTTACGTATAGTCACTTGTTTGGCCAGAACTTTGTCTGCGGCAATTCTCATATTTTCTTGAGTCAACTGACCCTGCTATCGTCAAAAATAATAAAAAACAAATTTCATTTAAGTCATAGACATTTTTGGTACTGATCCAATTCACCCCGAAAGACATGATCCTATTCGCCCCATATCAAAGGTTGTTAAAATTAGGTTTTTTTTTAAATAACGGATTCACTAAAGCTAATGATTTTCAAAATAGTTCTCATGCCTACATATTAATAACATAAAACTGTAACAATTAAAGAAAATTTTGCTATAAAATAACAACAAATCGTGGCGTGAAAATTGCTGTGCCTTTATGTCTGCCTCACTGGCAAGTCTCGCCGACACTAAAGTATGAGCAAAAACAAAACACTGTCAATAGCAACAGACGCGGAGAGGGAGAGACAAAGTAATGCATTGGTCAGCTGCCTTCCGTTACACACAGTTTACGAAATATTTTTTGATTTCTTATTTTGATCCTATTCGCCCTGTGATCCGATTCGCCTCGGTCTACCCTAAGTTTCAAAAATTGGTCACATAATAATTTCATCCGCCAAGGAGCAAAAGAAAAGAAACTTTTTCAGTTCATCAAGACTACAATTAAACTTAACCCTCCTTGGAAAACATCTCCAATCAAATTTACTAACCAAATTCTAAGATTAAATACCATTCACTAGAAAGCCCGCAACAGCTGTTTAAAGTCCAAAACCTACAAAGAGAAATTAAGCTAGACGTTGAAATAATTATACCTTGCGTCTAGCTTGCTATACTGCTCAAATTGTAAAGTTTGTCAACGCTAATTGATTTCAGGAAAATAGAAGAGGACTTCAAAAACGAGTTGGACAGCTTCTCGGTTTAAAGTCAATAAGTATCAAACACCCCTCCAAATGATAGAAAACTAATAAAAAATACGAGGACACGCCGAAAGAAGAGATTAAACAAGCACATGTAACGGTGGCGAAAAGTAACCGTTACATACTTTGAAAAACAATACAGCACTTAAAGTCGATCTACTGTTTGTTTTCGTGGCTATATGCAACACTAAAAAGACAGCCCTCTAATATATTGACTGCATTATTTCCTGTGGGGTTATTTAATCAAGTGCCCAAAATACTGCGAGACTTGAAGGAAAGACTTCAAAAAGAAGTCTATGCAGTCCTCGAATTATAAAACATATGA
The DNA here is from genome assembly GCA_011009095.1 of Ignelater luminosus. Taxonomy (NCBI): domain Eukaryota; kingdom Metazoa; phylum Arthropoda; class Insecta; order Coleoptera; family Elateridae; genus Ignelater; species Ignelater luminosus. The sequence goes on from VTPC01090599.1 coordinate 609,010, forward strand.
TGCTAGATTTCACAAGCAGGCGTCTTCGTGAGTAACCTTCAGCATACTGTTTTAAAAAATAATTCTTTTACAGCATGTTACGCCAATCTTTGATTTATTTGAGTAAAAAATACAAAATGTTCCGAAAAATTGTCCGTTATTCCCACCTGACTTTTTATTATCAAGGAAAGCTAAATGGCAGGAAGAAATCTTCAAAGTACATCTTTTAAAAGACGAGAGTATACGGTCAGCTCTTCTAACATAGAATAATGATCAGCAAAAGTATAAGTATACCACAAAGTCTTGTTAAGATAACACCGTTAAAGTAAACTTAAAGGTTATAAATTATAATGATATATTGATATGTATAACAAAGATACATACTCTGGTTTGTTTTTGGTACAAAGCTTTGGGTAATTCCAAGTAATAACTAAATATTAAAATTAGTTTTTAAAATTTGCTTACAAATTATTTTTAATGTGTCATTAATAGTTTTTAATCTTTAATATTTTGGTTTTATATAATTACCACCATTTATGTGGCACGTTTTATAGGAAAGCTCTTTGTTGCTCCTGGGGAAAGAAATAAACATTTTCGAAATATCGAGAAGTAACCAATGTGTTTCTTTCGAATCTCCATTGCTTAGTGATCTAATTCCATAATTAACTTGTGTTATCCTAACTATTTATTAGTCAAAATACTTAAATAGCTAGAAAAGTAATAAATATCATCATAAATATCCATAACAAAATTAAATAAATTTTATGTTTAACTGTAAAAATCCGTGATACGCACTTTAAAAATATGATTTAATTGGCCTACATGTAAGAATATTTATCTTTACTTACTAAAATCAACAACATTATAGTTGGTTCAGTGAAAAATAAATGTTGATGTACCCATTTTCACTAGGAAAACAGAATATCTAATATAATAGAATTGTTATTTTTATTTAGCAAAAGAGAAACCTTTCTGATAGCATCATCCTTTTGTTCTCACAACTCACAAAAAGGGTAAATTGTGCTAGCAAACATTTCTGGAACCATTCTCGCAAGTATCTAATACAATTACAGTACTATCAAGAAAGCCTAATTTTCGCTAAGATTATCGTAGTAAATCGAAAAAGTAATTTGTGATTTGTTTTACTTTGTGTGTAAAAGATGCAAGATTACGATGTTTCTATAACTGCATGGAGTATAACTCGTCAGTTTTATTTTTGATGTTTAAAAGATTCTTTCGAGACTCTTTACGATAGTTTTGTTTTCGTTTGTTTAAATAAAATTTGTTTACTTTAAAATTTAAAGTTTATTTTCTGGATTGAAATTAATGATAACGTAAAGGAAGTCCCAGATTCGTTGGTATTATAAATTAGTATCTATGTTCATAAAGTGACCGCAAAAAAAACTGTAGACATTATTGGCCTTACTTTTTAAGACAAATTCAATGGTAAAAACAAAAGTTCGATAGCTTTTATTTAAGATTTATATTTTGCTGATAATGTTCTGTTACTCTTCTGTATAGTATATTGCTTTCTATAAATTCACCAAGACACATATAAATTCATGTAAGGTGAATCTTCATGAACGTTAGTTAGAAAGTTATTGGGTAATTAAAAGGACACCAAAGGAGAATCTACTACAAACGTATATTCTCAAAAGAGTGAGTTAGAGTCCGCATTCACATTACTAGCGTCTATAGGTTACTGTAATTGTTGCCTGATTCTAAGGGGCATTATTGCAGTCGTCTCACACTGGGGCAAGAGCGCTCTTAACATGATAATTGAAAAAACAAAATTATTCGAAAACTGACAATTTATATATTTTTATAACCTTAAAGAGATAAGCTAACATAATCACGCACTAATCAGATTGTAATGTGTTTGTTTTCTTACTACGGCAGTGTTCAAGTTAGCACTTAATTTACCTATCATTCGAGTTTCATTTTTACTGGAAAATTAAAACAATTGAAATCATTTATATTTTTTGTTGTGTTTTGAAATAACATAAACTGAATATGGAAGATATGTCTACGGGTAGGTATTTTAACATTGTGTATGTATTTTTACTTGTATTGTTTTGTTTAGTGTTTATATTTAGCTTGACAAGAAACATAACTTAGATGTTTTGTTTTCACGATTTAAACATAAATGAATGTAGGAAGTTAACTTATAAACGAGTTGAAGCGCTCTTTTTTTAAATAAGGATTATTTAGTGTGTCCATTATTAAAAAAACATCTTCACTTCTGCCACCGTTTGCCGCCCTTGAAGTTATAGGCTTTAGATTAAAACGTTTCACCTTTTAATAACTTTATCTGGAACATAGTAGCTATGAATACAATTGTATTAACAATGATTACTATGATATTTATTCAGCAAATAAATTTATTGAGAGGTGAAAAGACCGGGCCTAAATGAAATAATTTTAGTTTTTTTGTGGTTTCAGAAAATACCTTAGATACTGAAAAAATAGTGTGTATCTATCTAGAAATGACTTAGTTAAGCTGACGAGGCAAACAGGTCTAAAGAATATTGAAAAACAGTTGAGTTTTCTAAAGGAACACCTTCAGAATTTGTGTAAATGTCCCAAATTTGAAAAAAGAGTCGTTAATAAATTATTGGCAATTTTACATTTCAATTCAAACAAAAATGGAACAAATCAAACAGAACCTACCAGAAATTTGTTAATAGGAATGAAAGCTGGCTTAACGCAACAATCAAGCTCCCATTATACAATGAACTTTTGGAAAAGAAAAGAGGTCGCAAAAGATTATTATTTGATGAAGCTTCTGATTGTAACAAACCTATGAGAACTCTACAACTACGACAAAACTATTCGTCTGACGAGCTTTCCTACGCTGCGCAAATGAGCTTACGATCAGATGGTCGAGTTGTGGCTTCAAAGTTAATTAAAGAGATCACTACAGCAAGTCCTAAAAGAGCAGAACGGTACAGAAAAGCTTTTTCAGATATGAAAAACCACAAGACTATCACAATGACAGAAGAAGAAGCTCTTTCAATGATAATAGAGGCAAAACTGTCCCGAAACCAAACGAAGTTATTAGATCTAAAGATAAAAAGAGATTTCCTTCTTATAAAATTGTGCAAAAAGCCAAAAAATTATGTTATCCAGAACCAGAATATATCACTTCAAGTGAAAATTGCATTGAAGTAAAATTACAGGCACTTCTGGATCATACAGCGAGTCGTTTGGTAAAATATCTTAATGAAGTAATAATCGCTCACATAAGCTCTTGAAATAATTTAGAATTGGAATTGGTCTATAAGTGGGAATTCGATGGGAGTTCTGGCTTGAATTCTTACAAGCAAAAGCACAGCAAAAGTGAAGCTACTAACTCTTCGATTTTTTTATCTTCTCTCGTTCCACTGCAATTAATAAAAGGGAACCTGAAGTGCAGTGAAACCATGTGTTAGCAAAATCCTCGCCCATTCTCGACAAGATACAGCCGACCGATCAGGATGCAAATTAAAAGAGAAAGCACTAAACTTTCCACAACAGAAAAATGATATATTGACAATCAGTCAACTTATTATAATCTACTGTGATTAATTTAGGAGACGTTGTTGTTATTCTAAGCCACTGATTAGTTTTTTCAATGATTGACGGAAAGATTTGTAACGCGTTAACAGACACAAAAGCCACACAAAAATGTTATTTGTGTGGCGCAACTTCAAAACAGTTTAATGAAATAGATACAGTGTTAAAACTAAAAATTCAGTCTTCCCATTTGCATTTGCCTGTCAATCCTTCATGGTTGGATTAGGGGCTTTGAGTGCCTTTTGCATATATCCCATAAACTTCCAATTAAGTCATGGCAGACACGCGGTGAAGAAGCAAAGACAATAGTTTCTAAAAACAAAAGCAGAATTCAGAAAGTTTCGCGACAAAATAGGTTTATTAGTAGACATGCCTAAACCAGGCTTTGAAAGCAGTAACGACGGAAACACCGCGAGGAGATTTTTTGAAAACTGTGATATATCGGCGTCTATAACAGGAATAGATCGTGATTTAATAAAAAAATTTCATATTATATTGATTACCCTTTCAAGTGGATTTCGTATTGATCCGGTAAAATTTGAAACACTCTGCATAGATACTGCCAGATTATACGTCAAAAAATACTCCTGGTACTGCACGCCGCCTACAGTACACAAGCTTCTTATTCATGGACGAAAAGTTGTTGAGACATCTTTGTTACCAATTGGTCAGTTGTCGGAGGAAGCCCAAGAGGCCCGTAACGAGGACTTGAAAAGATTTAGAGAAGACTTTTCAAGAAAGTATAATCGGGTCAAGACAAATGAAGATATTTTTTGTCGTCTTCTTATTTCATCTGACCCGATTATCACCGGTTTCAGGCCACTTCTCAAAAGAAAATCAAAACATTTTTCGAATGAAGTTTTAGCTATGCTGTTACCTGCACAGCAAGATTTTGGCAGTCCTGGCAGTAGTGAAGCTTCTTCAGACTCGGAAGATGAAATCTAATTACAGATATATACATATAAGTAATTTATAATAAATTTATTTTATTAATTCAATTTATTATATTAACTGCGTTATTTTTGTATTTTTTATATTTTTGTTTGGTTAAATTTGGTTCTATATGAATTTATTTATGTTTTATTTAGCATTATCTTAGAAACTCATCACTTTACTATCACTCAATTTACTTAGAATATTTGATATCATGTTTAGAGGGCACTTGCCCCAGTGTGTGTCTGTAAAATCACCTACTACATTATTAATTGCAGAGATAGAATTGCGTTAAGATTTTAAATATTGACTCGTTTGTTTGTTCGTATTTTATAATCTTTTCAAAACGACGGCGACGTAATATGTTACTAAGGTACTCCTGTAATTGCTAAAGTTTGCTTTGTCTTATAATTGCTATTTAAAATCCTATTAACGTCTGCCTGTATAACTTCTCAGGAAATTTAAGAAAATTGATTTTCTAAAATGTTATAGCCTCCAAGCTGTAGTTCCTAAATCTACGCGCCATTTAATATTTAATTGTTGATATACAAAATTTAGTCTGCGACGATGACGAAATGTTTATTTAAAACTTAAAAGTTCTTTCTTGCAAGATAGTTATAATAATGTATACTTATACACTTGACTATAAACAAGAAGCATTAAGTAAAGTTTTGGTATATTGTTATTCAAAACAATTCAAAATTCGTTTCGGGTAGTTTTCTAAGAAGTTTGTGTCAAAGAAACTTTGAAACTTACTGTTGAAGTTAGAATGAAGTTTTGATATGAAAATGTAAATTGAAGGCAAAACATAACAAATGCGTATAAACAAGTAGATGTTAAGTGTCTATGCATAACATTTATATACATTTCTGTTTTCAAATTTAATGTAAAATGTACTCTTGAGAAAAATATCCCACGCGTTTACATACATATATACACATTTCGTATTACATATTCTCGCTTAAAGGCACGAAATTTTGTATAAAAAAGGATTCTTGTATTACAAGATAAGTGAAGCAAAGTTCTATGTACACTTTTAAAGTTGATTGGGTCTATCTTCCTACGCTCTTTATTCAAATAGAAGGGTATTTAAACTATAATTTTCATCTACATTATTTTATGAATGTTATAATGTGTGCGGCTATGTATAGCTGCTGAAAGCTTTCTTTTATTTCCATATAGTGCCAAATTAAATAAAACATTAATTAATTTAAACGACTGTCAGATTTGCCTGCGTTCAAAGACTAACAATACGTACGAATGACAAAATGAAATTTGTAAATAAGAATTTTTTCCTCACATCAAAAACTATTCATAATATTCAAGTATCGAATAACAAACAACGTATTTGGAATGGCACGGTTATCTTTTCTTTAACAAATTCTTAACTGACGTAACTGTTAAGGCTCCACTTCAGTTGCATTTAAATTCGTTTCTAATATTTTAAAAAATTTTGAGAACGCCTAAAAGTAGGCTACTCAATAAACGGTAGTTGCCTAGGGCGCCGACGACGGTATAAGAAGACTTTTAAGCAGATTATTTATGTTCTTCGAGAATCTAAGCAAGTGGAAAGTACATAAACACTTTTAGGGATTATTCTTGCATTTCCAGTTATGACTAAGATCTGCTTTACACCTAAACAAAGATTTCGTTTCCCTTTCCTAACTGTAAATACTATACAGGTAAAGACCAATTTAAATATATAAAAAGGAATGCAAATTTATTACCTATACCATTTGTCTATAGTTTTTCGTATTGCTTAATATGTTCTAGTATACATATGCTAATAGTTTATGCTTTATAGTAAAATTAAGTGATTGGAAGTGATTTATATCTTTAGCTTGTTGTGTAGTATTCGTTTACAACCGCCAAAGAGCCGTTAGGTTCATGTTAAGCATCTATTGGTTTCACTAGACTTATACACTACTATTATTTTAAAAAGTGAATTCTAGTTAATTTATAAGAATCATTCTAAACGTTATTTAACAAAAGGAATTTCATACAAAAAAATAATTTGACGTGCAGTGTTCGAAGAAAAAGTCGGAAAAAACTTATGAAGAAAATCGCAGTTGAGAAGTTGAGGTAAATAAATCTATACTCATTTTTATATTACCTAAGACTGTACGGCAGTGTAACGCTTGAGAAAAACAGCTTCTTTTACATTAAAAAAACATTACAGAAATGCGTTTTCAGAATCAGGAGTAACAATAGTATTTTCTAGTTAGGCGTCTAGTTTATTATTATTTTATAAAAGCAATCAAAAATGTCAAATTTTTATTTGTGTAAGGAAACTAGAAGCTGCTACTTCTATTACAAATTTCGCTCAAGTTTCCACACCACAATCGGAACTAGATGGATTACCCGTATTGACAGTAGAAAAAGAAGTTGAAGCAGAAATTTCACCTGCGCCTGAAATTAATGGCCGACGAATAGTCGACATAAATGTCTTTAAATCATTCTGGATTTGGCTGTAGCTTTTTTGACATAGATATTATTTTTTAAAAACGACTTGGTTTAAGAGTATTTTCAGCACCAAATGTAGGGTTTGTAATAAACAAAATACTTTTGCCACTGAAGGAGACTATGGTGTCGATACTAATCATGCTGCAGTATGTGGCATATAGCTATCGCAGCTGGTTACATACAGCTAAAAGAGTTATGCTCTTCATTGCACGTAGCAAGTATATCTTTTAATACATATTCTTTAAAAGAAAATATTGTACCAGAAGCGATTAAAAAAAGTGCTTCAGAAGAAATAAGACTTGCCGGACAGGAAGAGGAGGAGCAGGAGACGTTGACACCGATGGGATTCCAGTAATCAATGTCATTGTTGATAGAGCATGGAGTAAACGCTCCTATAAAACTAACTATAATGTCTTATTCGGAGTCGCTTGTATAGCAGGAGCAGGCACGAAAAACATCTTGTTCCTAGGGGTTAGAAATAAGTATTGTTCGATATGTCAAAGATATAAATTCTTAGGAAAACCTATTCCCGAACATAAGTGCTTTAAGAACTGGAACAGCACATCTATTTTAATGGACTCCTCTATAATTGTAGAAGCTTTTAAAAAGTCAATTGAAATCCATAGCCTAAAGTATGGAAAGATGATTGGAGACGGTGATGGTAGCGTATATAGAAAGATTTGTGATGCGAAACCATACGGGGCAAACTTTCTTATTGAGAAGATAGAGTGTAGGAATCATATTCTGGGCAATTATTGTAATAAAATTAAAGAACTAGCACGAAGCACAAAACTGCACATTGATGTGAGAACGTTTCTAAGAAACAATATTCTTAAATTTAGAACCGTTATAGTAAGCGCAGTACAGCATTACATAGAAGAAGGTGTGCATGTTATAGAGAAAATAAAACTTTTGAAAGAAGGTATACTCAATAGTTCCAACCATATACCAGGATATCATAATAACTATAAACATTACTTTTGTAAAGGACCAAAACCAAATCAAAAGGAGATGTTTACTGTTTTAGAAAACAGCAGTGTATATGAGGAGTTTTGTAAGCATTTTAATTCTATTATTAACAAGTTGATAGGCGGTAAGCGGGATTCGTATGAAAACAGATGTAATGCAGCCGTCATTAATTTTAACAAAAAAAGAAGAAGAAAATTAGAAAATACACTCAAAGATATTGTTTTTTGAGAAAAAAGTACAAAAGAAAAACTAACCAAAAAAAGATCTTTTGCAATTGTTGGGGCCGATATAGATTAGGGTTGTGAGATTGATGAATATGAATTAGATAAAAGTAAAGAAGTAATGTCAAAACTACAAGAAGAGTATCTAAAGAAAGTTTCCAACATAGATATTATAAACATAGAAATTCTAACAAGAGGACAGAAAAGTAATCCAAACTAGTTCAGAGAAAAATCAGGCAGACTCACTGCCAGTTGCTTTGGTCAAGAATGCAAGATGAAACCATCTACCTCTAAAGCAAACCTAGTTAAAAGTATATTATATTCCAATCAAAACGTGAAATCTAAGCATTAGAATACGGAGTGTTAAATGAAGATAATGCTATTTTAAAATTTCAACAGCAGAAAAATGTAACTGTTACAAATTGTGGTTTGTTTGTACATCCCGACAGGAGATATTTGGCGGCTTCTCCTGATGATTTGATATCGAGTGATATTATAGTAGAGATTAAATGTCCGTATGCCGCACGGGAATGACCGTAGTGAAAGGTGTATAAAAGAAAACTATAGCATACTGTACAGTTTCTAAAGAAGATAATGGCGAAGTACAGATTAACCTCAAGCCTAACCGCAACTATATGTATCAAGTGCAGGGTCAATTGCAAATTACGAGAAAAAGATGGCGTTATTTTATTGTTTATACGCAAAAAGATATACAGTGGGAAATGATAAAAGAGACGACAAGTTTTGGGAAGAAAAAATAAGTGCACAGTTAGAAAAGTTTTATTTTTCAGCTCTAATTCCAGAAATTCTTGATGCCAGAGTCAAAAGAAACATGCCAGTTCGTAGTATAAAATGTTCTGATTTATAACATCTACTAAAATACGTTTGATTTAAAGAAAACCACCAAGAACCGTTAGTAAAATTAGTAAAGCGTTAAATATAGTAGCCACTGTAAAATTAAGATTACATAAATAGTCCGAAAACATCTATTATTTTAGGATACATCTGCATGAGTGGTAAATGGTAATGATAAATTCGAAATACATACAGTATATTATGTTCCCAGAAAATCTTATAATGAAAGGTTTAGGAGTGTTACTGCAACTGTTGAGTGATAAAAGTGTTGATGTGAAATCTAAAAAATATAAAGAACTATATAGCGAGAGCGGTTTATCCGCTAGGACTATTTTACTATACAAAATCTGTAGTGTAGGATATGAAAATAAGTTGAATGCATCGTGTTTTTTTTGGAAAGTGAAAATTTTATTATTTTTAAAAGTTGAAACTTTATGTCAGTCTTGTAATTAGTAACTTTACAAATAGTTGTATTGTACTGTCAATTGTGATTGCCAAGATGATAAAGCTTAATATTTTTTTTTTGGTAATATATATTGAATTTCTTAAGAAATATAGTGTTTTAAATTTCCTTCTATGTATTTTCCAGCTTTTCTTATGCAGGATGTTCAAAAACTTTCGGTATCAAGCTACACTATACAATACGATCAATAGTGATCGGATGGATCTTAGTTTCGACTTATAAATAAGTCCTTCTTCTCTATAAGACAAGCTTATAATGAAAATGATATCATTGCTGCTTAAATCAGAAATGCCATCAACCTTTTTATTTTAAATAGGATTTTTGAAATCTGCATCTAGTTTAAAGATCAACAATGCAGGTTTTGCTCTGGGTTTCGACGTCGAATATATTCTTTTCAAAGTCACGGCCCTACCTACAACGTTGTTAGTATTTATTAAATTTTCCTTTTTGTAAAATAGCGATATCATTCCGATTAAACCGGAGAGATTATCAACTTCAACCGAAAGTTCTTGAAATATGCAGTAGACTTTAAATTCCCAGAGATCTATGTCGCTGGACCCTGAATCGGTTGTAGGTCTCAAATATGTAAAAATACATTAATAACAAAATTGATGGCATCTCCGGTGTAACTGAAAGTGATTTATCAGATAGATTCCATCATTATCAGTAGCGACGTTATAGCTCGGAACGATAGTCATTTAAAATCCTGTACATAAGGTAAATAGATTAGTAGAACAGTAAGATTATATTTTAAAATAGAATTCAAAGCAAAGGCTTTGAAAGCAAATTTAAAAACATTTCTCTGTATGTTCAGTATTCAATAACTGTTTCCTTACTAAAAAATATATTTTCAAGTTCACGAGACTGCATTGTATTCAACTTTCTTTCTCAAAATTGTACAAACCAAATTTAAACTAAACAAGAGCTTACATTTTGAATTGTTTTCAGAACACTAAAATCATAAATCCTTTAAATGTCTTATTTACCAAAGCTTGAAAAACATGTGGCTGTAAGTACAATAAACTAGAAGTGAATAGAGACTTCTTTTAAAAGCATTTTACCGATTTTACTATCTGCTTTACAATAAGTATTTAGAGTCATACTTTTACTTTCAAAACTCTAAAACGGTTCGTAGAATCTGTAAGAAGTAATGTTGGTTGCCTAAAATAATTATGTGTTAATTAGAATTTCAATTAATCTATTAATAATAAAGAAAGGTTGCTGTAATACATGTGAGGAAAACAAAGGAGCCTGCATTACAGTAAAAATAAAATTTAATTTTCTGCACTAGTTTCCTTATAGCGTCGAAATAATTAAAATCGCTAATTCTTTTAATTAAAAATCAGATATTATAGCAAGAAGAAAAACTCTCTAATACCTGTCTTCCTTTAACACCTACCTCCAATATAAGATAGTGAGACACACTTTAATACTTCTCATTTGAGTACAATCTAGAATAAAAGTTTTCAGGGCACTGAAAAGGAACCTTAAGAAAAATGTGTCGTCATATTAAATAAATACAAAAGCATTATCGTTCTGATAAATAGCTGCTGTAGTACGTATGTCATTTTGGATCAGAATTCTTCAATAGATTTGTTCGTTAAAAACACCTTTCTTCTCTCGCTTTGTTATTAATACCTCGCCCCTAAAGCGAATTAGCATGTCTACCAGTAATACCACATAGAGGTCTGCAGACCTAATATTCCAGTACGTTACAAGCTCTTGATTTGTTATGCAGCGAGTCGTCAAGAGACGGCTACAGGATGGGTTAATAGTGTGAGTCAGTCAAAGCTCGCCGCGGCATTTTTATTTTACAAACCAATTGAGAATGAAATGAAATCATCGATCCTTTACCGTCACACACGCTTAAAGAATTCTATGCAAGTATACTAAGTTATGTGTAACAGTAGCTCGTACTACTACACAGACGACCTTATTATTGTTTGACTTTAGAAAGGAATGTCTTTTATTTTGACTTTTTTTTTATTTTATTCAAGTTATATGGCTGAATACTAACCTATTCTCTCGGGAGTTCTCTGCGAACGAGATTTCATTAAACGGCACCGAAAACTTTTACAGCCCGAGTCATTAATAAATCGACGTCTTTAGGGATAAGACCGTATCATTGTTAAAACATTATATACACTCAACGTTTCGCTCACTTTCATAACCAGCTTCTTCAGAAAATTAAAAAAGAGCACGGTAACTCGACGTGTCAACCACGTTAAAGACAAAACTCTTCTGACGAGAATAAAGAGAGTGAGGACTTAAAATACGTAAAGGATATTAGACGGCTGTAACGATAGTAGGAGTCGTCACACAGACTGATTTCCAAATGGTGAAAAGTGGATACCCTGCATCGCGATTGATGTTATTGAAATGATTGTAAATTTCTATTGCTTCCGTGAGCTTTCTGGCGTAATAGAAGAATGATCTCGAAATAATCGACGCGTCTCAGACAATATATGTGTTGATGTTCGGCAACAGCAGATGACTTTATGCACAGCTTATGTTCAGCTTCTTCGATGTATGCTAAACCACAGGGGTATGGAATCCTATATACTCCTTTTGACTAGTATTGGATGCATATCCTATGGCGGAGGTAGGAGTTGTAATATTTTGGTTCTATGTTTCCGGAGTGTTTTCCCTATACGGTCACCTTACGAGTGCATGATAAAAAATCAGTAGAAACGGTTACGGTTGTGGTTGTTTGATAACCTTGTTTATGTCTCTTTTGTTCTAACCATTGTTTAGAAGACTGTTAGGTATATGTTCCAACTCCCCTTGGATGTTGTTGGGTTATGAAACGGAGATTTCTCTATAAACGAGTGATTTAGACACAGATCCTTTTTTTTGTTCAAATGATCAAGGAATATAGATAACGTGGGTGTTGTCCAGGTATCGAAACCAGGCCATGGGCTTATTTAAACTCGTATGTTTCTAGAGCAATTATCTCGAAAGACTCCATAAAGATTTTTGTAACTGCTGGTAACAGCGGAGAGCATATTGCAGTGCTTGCAACGCGGGACAGAAAATAGGTTGCAGTCAAGCATTTTTGTACTAAAGTCGCCAGATCCATTGCTCTTCTATTGTAACTCAGGAGTTATTGAATGATGGCCGCAGGATCGAGCACAGGAACTTCAGTGAATAGAAAAATCACGTCGAAATTGACCAAAACATCTTCCAGTTTCAGGGCGTGTTTGGAAATCAGCTAAACAAAATGTGAGTTCAGAATGTATGAAAAAGTTAGACCTTCACGATATCAACGAAATAACTTGCCAATTTGTAAGTTTGAGATGTACTGTGTTTATGATTTATGTAATTTTGGAAGACCATCAACCTTGGTGGCCTCAGTATGGTATTCGTTAAAGTTGTATATCTGGGAGTAAGCTTGAACGACTCGATTAGCAAAGTAATTTCTTATACAAACTTGGAAGTAGGGTGTATGTTCCATCTTCTAGAACTGGGTTTACTTTTTCCATATACTGTGATTTGTCCAGGTTGACAGTGGCATTGCCTTTGACCGGTGATGTCCGAGTTTGATTTGAGATTCTGTAAGGCACTCTTTTCCTCATTGAATACGTTAGTTGATAGAGGTTTTGTCGAGCAAAGACACTTGGCTGTTTCCAGTCCGACGAGTTCTGCGTCCTTCTTTGGAAGTTTCAGTAGAGATGATTCTACTGCACTTAGGATGTGCAGTATAGTACAGCTACTTCCGATGTAGAGGGAGAGAGAGAGAGAGAATACAACGACAAATTGATCAGGGTTTTCTTGTTTGTTGTACTCTCCAGATTTGTCGAATTTTTGAATGTGAGCCTCTGTGGTCAGCTCCAGAGTTCTCTAAGCTTGGAGGTAAGTAATCTTGTCAAGATAAGATCAATCGTTCAGTGACAAAGCATTGGCCAAGAACAGATGAACAGATGATGGAATTGTGAGAGCTGCCAACAAGGTAAGTCAAGATCACACCTGATCCGTTTTATGCGAACAAGCGTTAAGCGTTAGCTGCGATGGTGGAGATATGTTGTTTGACGGTCAAAAATTCAGAAATAGTTTTGTGACATCAACGACAAGACAGAGAAGCTAAGGTGCGCAGAAGTTATGTTTTTGTGAAGAAGCTTACCCAAAGTAGAAGTTTTCGTTGTTTAAACGATATCGAAAACTTTCACGGCCCGAGTCATTGCTTGATGAACGAGTGAATTAATCACAGGTAGTTTTTGCACCGGATTGAGATTTCCATTGTCACATAAATTAACTGTTAATGTTGTCAAGAAGATTTGAGAGAGATCTAGACTAGCGGTGCCTAGCATTCCAAGGAGGAGGCTCGTGGTGTTACTAAGGAACCAAGAAAATATTGGAAGAATCAACTAATTTATTTCACAAGAACAACAATATCAAATATTTTATTCAAACAAATAAAGTAAAACGTGTTTTTCAATCATTTACTAAACATAGCAGAGTGTTCATGGCTTGTTGACTCATTTCAGAATGCTTGAGACTTGATTTCAAATTCGCAAAAGTAAGTGAGCAGCTTATGAGTAAAAATCGTAACACCTCCATTTTCAGGTTATAAATAGTTTGCTACATTTTTTATATTTAGCGTACTCATGCGCAAATAGAGCATACATAGTTGCACTTGCTTGCTCTAGGTCATCCGCTTCCACACCGCATCGCACGTATGGCAGGATCTACCGATTGCACATTGAACCTAGAGACCTACAGTCAGATCTTTAAGTTGGATGCATCTGCTATTTAGGTTCCTTTTCAATAAATGAGACAAATCCTTCACGTTTTTCACTCTTTAGAATCCGGTATAAGGTATTTGGTTTCTGACCTCGACCTGCTAAGCAAAAAGACCACGACTCAAAAAACAAACAAAACTGAGTTTATGGAGTCAATAGAGTTTTTGCACTGAAATCTATTTGTATGCCAAGCAAGAAAATCTGAACTCTAATCAAGAAGTTTTGGTATCTGTCATTACCTCTACCATCTTCGTTGCAGTTGTCCATCACTCTAAATGTATGCGGCCTGGATCTCCAGTTCTTTTTGCATATTTATTATGGTAGACCTACACGCTATCTGTTGTAAATTCTTACTTAGCTTTTTAAAATGTTCTATAAATCACAATCCTTCGTCACATACCAACCCTAAATGCCTTATTCGCTCTCGTGCGAAGCTCTTCATACTTATAAACATCCTCCGTGTTCTTTTCTGTACTGTACTGTAACTTGTTCTTCTTTGCCCATCTATGGCAAGCTTACCAAACTAGTTTCCATTTTAACGAAGAGGCTTGCCAATAAGATGATCTGCTCATCTAAAACGGCCTGGTAGTTTCTGGCAATGCTGATTGCAACTGCAACCGCCCCGCTTAGCAAATTAAGTTCTGATAAATTGAATGAAATGCGTTTGGTTTAGTTAATATCACTTACTTTCAAAGTTCGGATTTTCTTGCTTGGCATACAAATAGATTTCAGTGCAAAAACTCCATTGACTCCATAAACTCAGTTTTGTTTGTTTTTTGAGTCGTGTTCTTTTTGCTTAGCAGGCAGTGTTCTTAATCTAGCTTCCTCTCTACCGCATTGGGTTTGTTTTCAAAATCTATTGAGATATTCACAAAGATAGTCATGTCTTCTAATTTTTTAATTTTAAAGAATTTAGATTGTCTAGGTAGACAAAACAGCGATTTTGTCTGTCATGCTGATTTCCAGTCAAAATTTAAAACTTCAAAAATAATTTTTCGGAGAGTACTATCGAAAGTTGCTTTAGTTCTGGGCATGTTCAGTCTTCCTGTTTTCTTCATGACTTGTATGAATTGCAATATGTGCCAGTGCACTTGTTGGTCTTATTCAGGTCATTACCACTCGTATCTTTAAAATCATGAGTTTAGTACCTATCCCATCTTGTTTTTCCATTCCTTGAGGCAACTGCTAGCATACTATTTAATGTATGTAAGAAGCGCTCTGTCAATATTAATTTCATAACTTCTAACCTAACATTTCCACTTAGTTCTGTTATTTCATCTTCAATTAAAATTCGTTTTCACAAATCTTATGACTTTATAAGCAGTCCTTTATAATAATTGTTCATCCTGGTTTTAGCAAGGAGTTTTGTCGTCATTCCGGATTTTATTGTACCTCTACTCCATATATGTACATGCTTTTGTTGTCCAAGTGTTCATGCAATAAATGATATATCAGATCTGAGACAAAACAGCAGATAAACTACCTCTTCAGCATATTACGTTGAGTTTGAAAATTGTTTTGGTGCAACCCATGTAATGAAGTTCATTTAATTCAATTTGTTTATTGTAAAAGATTGTTCAAAGCTTATTTATTACTGACGAATACCATTTTTTAAACAATACAATATTTGAGGTATTTTACTATCTTATGAGTAGAGGCCAAAGATTCTTTTACTTGTTTTATCATTCAATGAACTGTAGCCTCTCATCACTGTGTTAGCTGCCGCTGCGACTGGTATCTGAGCAATTGAAATAAATTAGTTGTCTTTATTAACGTTTTTCGGTTTATATAACGTAGCTGGTATTTAATAATTCAGTCTAAGATTTGTTTCAATAACATAATTAAATAAAAAAACACTTAAACGAGTGCCCTAAGTATATTTTAATAATCATCAAACGCAGACAAAATCATTCTTAAAAGAAATATTTAAACTTTTTGCGTGCTTCGGGAGTAAGTTCAGTAAGCTACTGATTAACTTCGATTGAAAATTAATTGAGGATAACCTTTATGTAATTCTGTGATTAAAACATAAATGAGTTGTAGCTGTAATTTAGTCTTTTGAAAAATCTGCTGATTAACTGCATTTAACGAACGTTTCTCTTTAATATATTTAATGTACTAAATAATACTAATAAATACCCATGAAGATAAAATTTAAAAATTACGTTTAAATAATGGCAAAGTGAGTAATTTCTAATTTTGTCTTATACATACTTTACTGTTATGTAATATCAGAGAAATAGTTATTCATAATGTTTGAAAGGACTTTCCTTTTTTCCTTATCAAATCAAAATCAATTCTCCCAAAAGCTAACTACACCATTTTCTCACCCACTTATCTTTCAGAGAAATTTAGATTTTCATTGACAGACATAAACACAAACTCTTGCAATATACAAAAAGAGAAATGCCAAAGTCTCGTTTTACTTGCAGTAAATTTTTTTACGATATTTTCCAATGGGCACTTCTAAAGACCGGAGAACACTGATAAACAGTAAGTCACCAATGCTTACGACATGTTCTTAAAAAACCACAAGAAAAGTAAAAGATATAACAAGAAAAAACTTTGTAATTTATGTAGATCATAAAACGTGACAGAAATATTTCATATAAGAAAAATGTTAACCGGAATCTAACCATATACCAAGCGACAATATTTTGTGCTGTATAATATGTATCCACCTACAGTGATTTTTTTATTTGTCATTGGTAATGTTGCAATAAAGAGACTTTATAAAGTAAAACTCTTTTTTATAAGATTCAAAACGTACATAAAATAGGTGAATTATTGATTACGAATTTGTTTCGGTGAACAGCTAGTTAAAGATATTCAGGGCACGCTGTAATGAGAAAAAGTTGTTCGTTTATAGAACGTAATACTGTAATCTCTTATAAAATCATTCGTTTTATACGTTTTGCTTATGCAGGGTGTAATTTACATCTTTTTGGAGATTTCTTGACATGATTTGTTGAATTTGAAAACAATAGTTATCAAGATGTCAACATTCTTAATTGTTTACACTGACAGTGGCGAGATTTGTAAGAATGAAAACATCAAACTTAGATTTGTGCACTTAGAAATGTTTCCTGTCCCAGTCACCGGCTTCTTGATTCACTAATTTTACAAAAAAGTGCGATAAACAGAATGTTTAACTGCAATGTTTAGATGTAACTTGCTAAAAACTGCGTTAGACTGTTTTAATGTTTCTTAAACAAAAGCGTAAAGCACCAGTACAACTAAGAAAATCTGTTGATAATGTTTACTTCAATCCATTACTTTA
>VTPC01090599.1:631466-682462 GCA_011009095.1 Ignelater luminosus
TTTTGAGCATTTTCCCGTTACAAAATACACTGTGGTTGTTGCAGCAATTTTTTTTTTCCTATAGAACAGTGTTGTAAATATAAATGTTACATTAAAATTTAACCAGAACGCCAAGAAGCAATTTTAAATCGCATTACCCTTTTGAAACCCACAATTTGCAAACAGCGTATCTTTTTTTCCTTATTGGTGTCGTTAACATATCAAGAACTTGTATAAAAAGTGGGCAATCAAGACGTGAGAAATCTCGTCTCTATTTTTTACCGAATGAAAAAGGTAACAAAATTAAAGTATGTAAGGCAATTTTTCAAGAATGTTCTTAAAATATCTGACGGCAAGATCAGTAGAATTTTAATAAATAACCAAATAGGATCAGTTGCACCAACAGGTAAACAAGGTAAAAAAACTCCAGCAAATAAAACCCCTAACAAAAAAATCCAAAAAGTTACAGCATTCATTTCTAACTTTTTCACTTATCAGTCACATTCTTCTCGCAAGAAAAATCCTAATAGAGAATTTTTGGCACCCAACTTAAGTCTTGGAAAGAGATGTATGACCTTTATCAAAAAAATTCTGAAAATGTCTTTAAATCTGTGTCAATATACGTCTTCCGCGATATATTTTTAAAGCATTTCTGTATAGATTTCCATGCTCCAGTAACAGATTCATGTAGAAAGTGTAACGCATTTGCTGTCAGGATAAAGGCAGCAAATGATAAAAATATGAAAAGAATATTACATACAGAACGAGATTTGCATCACCGAAAAGCAGATAGCACACGTGTCGGCATGACGAGAGATATAATCCTGAAGATGTAACAGTAATTGCGTTTGACCATATCAAAATGTTTCCTACCCTAGTGTTATTTACGGGAGTTAGCTATTATAAACGACAGTTGTGGACTTATTGCTTGGGCATACACAACTTAAGTACAGACTAGGATTTCTTTTATACGCGGGAGGAATCTATTGCATCTAGGGGACCATAAGAAGTTGTAACGGTCATTTGTTGTTCTTTCCTGTTACGTAGAGATTGGCTTTTTGCGCTTTTGGTTGTACCCGTAGTTTCTGAATTTTGTAGAAGAAAAAGCCCTTGATCATAAAACATTGTAATTAGAAATGTTGGGTTACGAATTTTATTGGTCTGGGTTCACATTTCTCTTGTTTTCAGTATAAAACATTTTCCGTATTTCACAACTATTAGGACAGCTGAAACGCTGGGCATATTTATTTCAAATATTGAAGATTAATTTTTCGCAGTGGAGATTTAAATGTTCTATTATATTTTTTCCCGTTAGGGGTGTTATATTCTAGAATTTCTGGATTAGAAGGGTTGTAAATAGATGTTCTTACGGTTTTGTATGGAGATTTTATTATCCGCCTAAAGGTTAGTATATTACGGTTATATTGCGGGTTTCTTTTCTCCTTGAGTTTCTCATTACTTCTTCTAATCAGATTTCTTTAATTGAAGCCCTGGATAGGATCTTATTATTGTTTAAAATTAATTTTCTTCCTGCGACTTTTTCGAGAAGTGAGGACTGCTTGCGGCAACCAATGAATTAGTTGTGCTACATTTGATTCGTCGAATTCTGTAACGAGTGAGTGAAAGAAAAAACCCTACAATTAGGGTTTTTATTTTTACCCGGAAGCTACTATCCGGAGTTGAAACCTAGTGACGTTCATCTGGTAGACCCCTCGACTTATTCCCGTTTGGAAGTCAGGAGTCTATCCATCAAACTAAACTGTTGGATTTTATCGTTTCGGGATTTAAGACGAGATGCTGATGGACCGGTAGGAGTCATCCGCTTATGGTATCTTAAAAGGATCCAGTGCTAAATTATTGTCCATCGACGTTTAACTACGAAATAAGAGATTTTGTTTGTCCGTAAAGATTTTTTACTTAAAATAACTTAAGAGTTACTCTTTTCAACTATTTTGATATTAAAAATTCAATCTTTTTGTTATACCTGAAGCTTATGATGGCCTATCACTCGTTATAGTCGTAATTTCTTTTTGTTCTAAACTGCAAGTCATTACTCATTAGTTTGATATTTCATTTGGTTTTAGTGAATCTTAAACAAAATTTGTCTTGATAGTTTTTTTGGTAATTCTTTAGATCTAATTGTTTACCATTCTGAATCTAAATTGAAACTTGTATGCAATTTTTTTCCCTTCTGTACGGAACCCGCCGAAGGATGTAGTAAGGTTTTTTTTTCAATGTGTGTCCAAAACTACTTGTTTATTTGCTTATAAAATCTTTTTTTGATAAGTTGACTCTTGATTGTTGATAGATTTACATTGCAATTTCCTAAGTAACGTTAATTACTTTTTTTTATTTAATTGTTGTTTGTTAAATTTTGTGATTTGGAAGGTTCTAGTAATTTCATTAGAAAAATGTTTTGAAATTATTAATTTTTCTTTTTATTATGGCTGTAAAAGTTAAAATAGAAAAGGCATTTTTACGTTCGTATCTAAGAACTTGCAGATTAGCGGTTGGAGTATGCCGTCCGGATAAGTATATTGTACAAAATTTCTTGATAACATTAAACTTTATAATAAATTTTTCAAACACGAAATTTTTATTAAATTTAACTTTCAATATTTATTTGGTTTTTAGATAATACTAGGCTATTGTAATTTAGTGTGAAAGTTAGGGTTTGTTGTAACTTAACTTACATTGTTGAGTATTTTGTGAACTTATACAGTTTTGATTTAATTTAAAATTTAGCTTAACAACTTATATATTTGATTTGTTGCGAGTTATCACTATTTGTTATTAATTTGGATTACATAGTATCTTAGGTCTTTACATAAAAGACAACGGAACCCAGCTCTTGTTCCTATAATTTTGTGTATTTTTTTACAAATAATTTTCTTGGGTAAATAAATTTCGTCTATTGTATTTGTTGTTGTTTATTGTGTGTATAACCAATCTGGATCTACGCTCAAGGCCACCAGCTGAGCTTAGTTAGGCCGAGGATTTAGTGAGCCTCGCTTTTTTTTAAATTTAAAAGTGCAACCGAAGGTCACGTTACAAAGTAGGCTCTTACATACTTCATTTTATTAAACATTTTATGACTACAAAGAAATTAATAATGTATCCTGATCTGTGCGACGACGGGCAAAATATAAAAATGGCTACTTTATGTAACTACATTGTTTGGTCGAGCCTCTTCTCGATAGAAACAATTATCATAAATTCTTACTAATATGTGGATACTCATATTTCCCCTGCGTCCAAGATTTTGATTTAATAGTGAACCAGAAAAAGTTCTTTCCAGATATACTTCTTCCAAATGACTGGAAAAGGGTTATTGAAGCTGCAAGAAAGAAATTGCCCTTTAAAGTAGAAAGATTTCATCTCTACAAAAAATTTAAAACGGTAAGTGACAAATCGAAGAGTTTCATTTAAATAAATCTAAAATTGAGTGGTTGAAGATACAATGACTGCATTACACAATCATGATTAATGATCAATGAAGATATTCCGTTTGAATCTGTTGACATCAGCAAAAGAAAATCAAGCAGAGCTGGTGCTCTATCTAATCTTAAACTTCCTTATCTGGATGGCTATGATATAAATATAGAAAAAACAAAAGAAATCTATAGCTGGCTGAATACATAGCTTCAATTTACCACGAGTTCTACCAAAATCTGAAAACATCTGAAAATGGAAGCGATAAATAATTTTGTTTCTGATAACACAAAAGAAGCGTAATAGTTTTAACAGTCATTTATTGAGCTAAATCAGTAAATACAGTTTAATTTCAGTTTTTCTTATTCAATATGTTCAACGAAAACCTGAATTTTTCAGAGATTACGTTGTACTCATAAGCCCAACCCACAAGCAATCTTATATTCTTGAAAATCCAAAACGGTCTAACCCACAGTTTTTTAAAAATTAATAAGTCACAATTTTCGGTTGTAATGCTACTAAATTAATTAAAAACCGTCAGTTTTCTGTGCAAAATTTTGAATTTATAATATAAACACTCTTTGGATTTCAAACTTCTAAGTGTTGTCCAATTTTAATTCTTCATTATCTCAAAAGTACATATTTGGGGTTGGGCCATTTTCGCGCTGATAGCCTCAGTTATTTTATTGATTTTTCTTTCAAGCTGAGAAAAAGTTGCCGAGGTCGAAATAGTGCCAAACTCAGCTTGTCAAAATAATCAGAATATTTTTCTACCATATCAAGCAGACACCACAACTAATACTAGAAGAACAAGATAATCCTTTCCGAGCCCCATATTCTTTATAGAAGGTTGCCGATATCTTCCTACACTTATGTTGTGACGGCTTAGAAACACGAGTGTCCTACAGTTTTAAGTGGATTCCGAATCACCAAAAGTATCCAACGGTCAAATTTCTCTGGTAGATTACAACTTGATGATTTGCTATTTTTAAAGATTCTATTTAAGTTGTGGTCGAAGTTCGAATCCACACTGCTCGGACTAGACTACCTAATTTACAGTTTTTCTAAAAGCACGATATACAAAAAAATGTTCAAGTACTTACAGTAACAGGAAAATTAAAAAAACGACTTTACAAAATGTAGCAAAACAGAAATTACATCAGTGAATACTACAGAAGTAGCAGTTGCAGAAACAAGAAGGGTTACAAAAATAATGACGAGTTTGTTCACTGTTGCGGCAGGATTATTATTTACTTGGTTTTTTAATTGTAAATATTCTACCGCAGATTTTAAAATCGTATATGGTTTACGGGCATAGATTACAGATTGCAAAATCATATTGTATTAGATGAGGAAGTACCTATCACACATTCATGAAAGGGCAGCATACAGTAAAGTAGTTGCTTGATGTGACATCGAAACAATCAATACTTCCTCTAACATCGTTATAGTGAAATAATAGCAGCAAATACAAAAGAATCTCCATAAAAGTTCTATGGCTAATGCTTCGTTAATGTTTCCCGAGGCGGTACGAACAGTTACCTTTAGGGATATTGAACCAAATATGTCAAACAGGTCTTTTATAGAGCCGAATAGGAACCCTGTAGCTATTAGCAAATGGAGGTTGTTTTATGATAGTGAAGGTAGTGTGCATAGCTTTCTAGAGCGAGTGCATTAATTGAAAGAGGCTTGTGGCATTTCCAAACCTCAACTATTTTCGGCAGCCGCTGAACTTTTCACTAGGAACGCTTCAATTTGGTATAGGTCGGTAAAGCATTTAGTGATTAGTTGGAATGACTTGGTCAGACAGCTGAAATTGGCTTTTCTACCATGTGATTATAAGATTTCTTTGGTGGATGAAATTTGTAATATGACCCAAGCTGCAGATAAAAAAGTCACTATGTATATTGCGGGCACGGAGAACTTATTTCATCGTCTCATCTCGGCATGATTATGAGAAATCTCCAACCTTATTTACAGGTGCAGTTGGCTACTCAACACATTGTGTCTATAGCAGAGTTGACTAGAGTTTGCAGAAACTTACAAGATGCCAAACTTAAGACTTCTCGTTTTCGTCTTCCTCCGTCGCGCCATTTGGCGATAGAACCCGATTTAGCGTATCAACGCTCTCGTACCCGTAAAGGTGCTAGGTCGTGATAATCTTACCCATAGGGAAGATCAAGGCTCCTCGACGCCTGGATTAACTACAATAGTTTGCTGAAACTGTCAAGGCGAAGGACACGTCTCAAAAACTTGCCCCAAGCCCCGAGAACGTCATTGCTTCAAATGCGGAAGCAAAAATGTTATTATTCATACTTGTCCACGATGTTCGGGAAGCGCCAAGTCGAGTCACTAGAGAGAGACCGTGATGCGTACTCGAACCTTTCTCTTTCGGTCTCAAATTTCAAGTCAAGTGTAGATGCGAACTCGTGTTTGGCCGTAACCAAGCCAGTCATTGATTACATTCTCTCATATACTCAGGGAGATGATAGACCTTTTCTTGAGGTAGAAATCTTTGGTCAAAAGATAAAAGATTTGTTAGATTCAGGTGCCACTTTTACGGTGATAGGGAAGCGCGATTGGGATATATTGAAAGCTCTTGATTTAACCCTTTAGCAATCTCAACTTACCAGTTGTACGGTAGCAAACAATCAACAGTGCAAAATTGTGGGCAGTCTTAACATATCCATTAAGTTATTGATGAGGTGAAAATTATTGAAGTGGTGGTTGTGCCAGAGGTATTACACACCCTTATCTTAGGAATTAACTTTTGGATGGAGATGGGTATTATACCGGACCTCCAGAAAGGTAGTTGGTACTTTGACACGGATGATTCCGAAATCGGCTTGATAGTCGCTAAGGAAACCCTGACGGCTGAACAATTAAAGCGTTATACAGGTTTTGTGTGGACTATCGTCAGCTAAATAGAGTCACCAGAAAAAATGCTTACCCAAATCCATATGTGTCTATCCTCGACAAACTACGCGATTCGAACTTTCTGACCTCTTTAGATGTCAAGTCCGCCTATTGGCAGGTTAAAATGTCCGATGCTTCGAAGGAACTTACTGCGTTTACGGTCGCTGGTCGCGGACTCTTCCAGTTCAAGCAAATGCCTTTTGGCTTGACGAATAGCCCTGCGACTTGGCAGAAGCTTATCGATCGGATTATTGGACTCGAACTAGAACCCTATGTGTTCGTCTATTTAAACGACATAATTATTAGTACTCTATCTTTGATGGCCATTTAAGGGTTTTTAAGGAAGTTTTTGAGCGTCTTCTAACGACCGATTTAACTTTATCGTAAGATAAGTGTCACTCTGATACTTGGCTTACATTGTTAATCAACAAGTATTGCACGTCGATCCAGAGACGGTCAGTGCAATTTTGAGTCTTCCTACTCCTTGATGTATTTCAGTTGTGAGAAAAATTACAGAGACATCCTCATGGTATAGAAGGTTCATACCCAACTTTTCAACTGGTATCGCTCTCTTGAAGAAGAATAAACAGTGGAACTGGGACGAAGATTGTAAAGAAGCGTTCAAACATGTGAAAAAATGTTTAGTGTCGGGCTCCGATATTGAGTTGTCGAGATTTTTCACTCCCATTTGCTGTCCAGACGAACGCTTCGTCTTTTAGGGTTGGTGCCGTATTATCGCAACAACATTCCGATGGAGAGCATGTAATTTGCTATCTCAGTAAATCCTTGACGCCTAATGAGAAGAATTTCTCTACGACGACGGAACATAAATGTTTAGCTGTGCTTTGGGCCGTAGAAAAATTCACGATGATAACGGACCATCAATCGTTGAAGTGGCTAAACAGTTTGAAGAATCCGACAGGTCGTTTAGTTTAATTAAACAAATATATTGCACTTAATAATTTGTTCGATTCATTTGTCTTTCAATTTACTTATTCTTTTATTTTACATTTTTAATGCCGCGTTTTGATTATCTAAGAATTTTTGAGGAGGTTAATTAAGGGATTTACAAGCTAATGTAATCGCAAATCGATGAAACTAAATTGTAGTGTTTTGCTTTTGGTAATTTATTGCGTGTTTATTTAGGATGGTCGGTCGACGATGCATTGGAAGCACTTGCAAGCATTAGATCTTTAACCTCCTACCGGATGATTAATTAGGGACTCTTTTGGGATACTTCTTTTAGTTATTTGCTTTTTTTTAATATTTAGTCAGGTAGTGGTATTTCCTTCTATCTGCGACCGATCTATAAATACAAGTTGTATTATTTAAGGCACGATCAATCGTTTATTTTATATCATTTAGTATTATTACTGCTGTTACTGTTATAATTATTAGTGTTAATGTTAATATTTACTGCTGATTGACTTATAGGCAGTAATTGTTGGATTACTTTAGCATTTAACTATAACTGAAATTTTGTTTGGTTAAGGTGTTTTGAGGTCCTGGCGCCTTTCAAATAAATTTGGACAATATTGATAGCGTAATTTTTTCTTTTGGACGTGTTTCTTACTTTTCAAACAGGTTAGTACTTAACTGCTGGTCCATCAGGAACCCCGACGTCTTCGGCGAGCTACGGAGGCTTCCGCCTTTAAAGTTGAAATAAGGATAACAAGAGTTTTTACCGAATATAAGGTTGTGTTGTCAGATAGGGGAAGAACATTTCTTTTCGAGAATTTATTACGTCAAATGATAGTTAAATGTAATTCTTTCTTGTTGTAATTTAGATTTATACTATGTTGTATGTTTTATTATTAGGCCAAGTTGTTTACATTTGTTTAATGTATTTCTATTTGTTGTAAAATAAATTTTCTCCATTTGAAATTGGATATGATATTGTCAGTGTTATTCTTTACATTTCATTTAAAATAAATAGAATTTCAAAGTGCATATCTTAATACATGTTTAGGACACTTTTTAGGGTATATTGTATGCACATCGTAGAGTTTTTTTAGTGCATAACTACCCTAAGTCTATTAATAATGAAAAATGTCATATTATTGAAATACATAGTTATTAATAAATTTACCTGCGTTGATTCTGTTTTTACAAACTAGAATAATAAAAAGTAATAACAGTGTTATGTTATTACAATATAAACTGAAACTTCCTATTCCTGCAAGTGAATTGTAATTAAACTCAGTAAACGGAGCTGTCGCGGCGCATTGCATACTATGCAAAGTAAGTGTATACACCCAGGGCTAAACTGGTCTAGTCTGGTAGGGTGCACGTGTGCAACACAGCGAGTGTAAATTTGCCCGTATAAGCATTTCCCGGGGCCACTTTTGGCGGCTAGATCTTCGTTTGCATGCGTCGCAATGTTTTTGCTCATGCAGTTACTTCTCTGTTGTAGAAATGAGCATAGTTAACAGAAGAAAGTCCAACATTCTAGCAAGTTTTATTATTGGAATTTATATTTCAGTTTGGTGAATCTTAATGTTTTTGATTAAATAATTAATTATTTATTGTTCATTATATATTAATTTTAGTATCTAAGACTGATGTTTTTTTTTATTTCAGAACCGGTTTTCAAATTTTACAAGTTTATTAAAAAACAGTTTTAAAACGGATTTTTAAAACTTCTATGACAGAAATAGATCCTCGTTTAAAAGAGCAGCCGTAGTTCCTTATCTTGTTTTTACGAATTCTCAGAGCAGAAAATCTCGATTTTTCACTGCACTAGTGACGTTTCTAGTTTTCAAATATCTGATCTGGAGTAGTGCATCAATTGTGACTCAACTTCTATGTCCATATTCGATTACCACAACTACACTAGTACAAAAATACAGCCACAGACTACACTATATGATAATCTTGAAACATATCCTTGAAGAAAACAAGATCAAAGGAATTTTACTGAATGGTTTAAGATAAGCTTGAATGTAGTATTTGTAAGAAATGTTTCCTAACCGCGTGGACGTACGACAGAAACGTAAGGAGATTCAGAAACAGTAGCTTTGTAACGTTTGATAACATCATTAATATTTTTTGTATCTTGGGTTATTTCGGTGTTTTATTACAGGTATATATCCTTGTGCCGCTTTTAAAAACAGGATTTTGTAAATTACTTAAATTCTCTGCCCTTTTTAAATTATTAGTTTTAAAATGCGTTTTCGCAGATGATACCAAAGAATAATAGATAGTAGAAGACAAAATACCTAGTACGTATATCTTTAAATTCGTTATTATCGAGATATTTCCTCAACTGAACTTTTTGTTTTCATTGATCTTAATTAAAACAAAATAAAAGGTGAAAACAATACGTAAATCCTTAAGAACGCACTAATTATCATGTGCTATTTTCAAATTCTAACTTAAATAATAATATATAGATAAGGTAAGAAATAAAATGTGGATTCATTCCGAAGAAAATGGCGATCTAATAAAGCATTAAATTAAAGTCATATTTTTAAATTATAAACACAAATGTACCCTTTTAAGTTTTTTTATTCTAGAAATATGGTTTACTATTAAGGAATCAAGAAATACGTACATATATCAACAAAAAGCCAGAAACTCTTCAATTTAAACATTAAATTAAAGCTTCATTTTAGTAGTGGATTTGATTTAAGAAAGGATGTGAAGTTAAAAATTAAAATAATTCTACAGCTTTTATTTTTCAAATATAATTAAACTGCATTTTCCTTCGCGGAAAAAAGCTCAACCACTAAAGTGACCCAGCAAAAAACAAATCCTACCGGAACAAGCTGGCTTTGCAAAAGGATCAGGTAGATGATCCTATGTCTAGTAATGCTTCCAAAATGCAAAATAAACTCAAAAATAAACTAATTCTTATGCACACTCGGTTCAGATTTAACTTACGTTATAGTAAATCTAAAATTCTATTAGCGTATTCCAATTTTAACTTAAGCCTGGATATATAAATAACGAATTTCATTGAAATAGTATCTACTTTATTACAGAAGTTCGAGGAGAACTAAGTTTAGATTGCAAGTGGTTGATATATACGTCGCTTATGACGTCACATTTCAAAGGACTATATCATTACCGTTCGCGTAGAAGTTTAATGATTCTAGTACGTATAGGCGAGGGTGGGAAAAAATTCTTTTGTGTAAGAATATTAATAAATCTCTCTTAAGAAAATAATTATAAGTCCCGGATGTCTGGCAAGAACATAATGTTGATATCACGACAATAGTTGGGATGAAGAGATAATCGGCAAGTAATTAAATTTAATTTAGTTTTATCGATAATCGCTTGGTTCTATCTCATAATAAAGTTTCAAGAATCTCAAATTATTATCTTTCTTATTAAGCTTTTGAACAAAGCCATCTTTTAAGAAAAAACACAATAATAATAATTAATATTTCTTTTTACCCCACCTAGGTATCGATTATATCATTCTATTAAGAAAAAAGCTGACTTGGTCTACATATACACACAATCTTACTTTTTTACAACTTGTCAATTTAATGGTTTCTACGTCATAGAAAGATAATAAAGTGAACTGCGCGCTACTAAATTTAGTCGACCATAAAAGACATAATAATAAAGAAGGTAATCATCATGAGGTCATTTTTTCGTACTTAATTTCTCCTACATGACCAAGAAGGTAATTAGGGGAGAAAGCTAAGTGTGTACATGAACTTTTTATATTAGAGTTAGTTATAGCTCACGCACAGAATTTCAATTGCTTCTAGATATTCAAAATTATACAACAGAATAATAATCAGTATTACCATTTAACTTTTTAACTTAAAAAGACACTAAAAAGATTAATCATGCTCTCGGTTTGATCTAATATTTAATTTAAACTAAAGTTTATAACATTTTTGTTGCCACCTTGTAGTGTTAGATCAAATATATTGTTTTTATTTTATTTTTCAAAATGATATTACTTCAGTGATATCATTTTCTTTGCTTTCTTGAATTTCAGCCGGTACAGCACAGCTGCAATAGACTCTATTAGCATCAGTACAAAAAAAGGTAAGTTACAATATTTTTCAGTAAATGTAAATAGAAGCGTTCCTAGAAGCACAAAAGTCGGAACCGTCCAGGAACCTTACAGAAACTATGCAGTTACTTGTACTAAAACCAGCACAGAGAAATCTGTCCAGGTCCTATGCGGTAACTGCTCGGTCGAGACCAACTTAGTTAGCTAGACGCATATACGGTATCATTACCAATCCTCAAAATAACTCAGTATTAGCGCTGTCTTGGCCGTATAGGAAATGCGTCGATTTCCAATACAGAACCTAATGTTAGGATGACTGTAGCGTTACTGTACGGTTAATAACTCTTAAAACAACATTAGTATGCATATTAACTTGACGATTTAGGAACTATATAGCTTGTCAATATGAAAACTAATATTAAGATGCTTTGCTTGTTGAGCTCTTAATACTGTTTCTGTTTTATGAAACAATTAACACACATTTGAAATTGCAATAATAACTAAGTATTATAATATGTACAATGCGCAGAAAAAACACCAACTCAAAAATTTAAATCCTATCAAAAGCAAATTACAACGAAGGAGGACTTTCAAAAAGTTCCTAAAAAAATATTTATTAATCTAAATCAAAACATCAATAAAAATTGAAGCATCTTTATTCATAGTTACGTAAGTTATGAAACAAAGTAGAATGAAATATTATAAAGTGTTTGTTCATATCTATTTAATCCCTGTTATTATTATAAATCTAATTTCCTAAGAAAAAAAGTTTTTGCCCTACTTTATTCGATCATACAGTTATCGCATTTTTCATTTAAAGCCTCGACTGATTTTTTATACAAAAACTAACTAAACAATGTATTATTACTATTCGAAGCTCATAGTGGTAACAGAGATGCAGATAAAACTAGTTCATTTGAATCTAAATATCGATTTTATTAATTATACCAGAACTAGTTATAAATCTCTAAAAGAATTTATCTATTTTTCATAAATTTCTAATTTTCTACGCTAGGTATTTGTTTTATCTGGCAACCTTGTACCCAGAATTATAAATAATTGAAAGAATACACTCTACCTGGACTATTTATCGGATAAATGACAAATAAGAAATACATCAATTTTTAAAGTAATTTCATTGTTACTATTATACTAAATTATTGTTATTTTTAAGTAGAACTGGTAATGGCAAATTATTAATTACGGGTTACTGACGGCAACACGATGTATCTTTTTAAATAAAGGCAAATGTGATTATGTTTATAATTTGCCAAATTCTTTTGCATTTTTGAGCAGGTAGTTACTGCCAGCCGGTTCTTTTTAACCTTCTTTCCTGTCATAAAACTTACTGACCCTACTGCAAATTGCCGCAAACATTCAAAAAATTGTAAAGTTTCGTGCACTACCGAGAATTCTATAATATTTGAAGCTGATCAAACTTTAAAAGATTTAAAATGAGTAATATAATCTAACTCGTCTAATAAAAAAAAGGGAAAATGTGTTGCCATTTGACAGTAGGGCTAATATTGCAATTCAAATGGGAGATAGGTAAAAAAAAAGCAGTAAAGCAATAAAAATCTAGTCAACTACGATTACTATAACTTTTAAAATGATCAGTTAATGATTTCAGTATGAATTTAAAACCGAATAATTATTATTATCGTCTGAGCGGGCAAAAACACAGTGATGTGTCACATTTAGACCTCTTTAGTTATGCGTCTGTTATATGCGGGTTTTTGTTGTTCATTTTCGTAATTTAAAAAAAACTTTACACTTCTATTGATCTTGTGCTGGAGAAGATAAACCGTTAGAAACAGGTAAATGAACGACCTTGGATAATGACACTCTGAGGGGTAAAATGTTTTCAGACAGATTTAAGCCTTCATAGAGGTAAGTCGTCTTTTGGAATATTATGAATATCATTTTTATTTTTAATGTTTAAATTTATAAAAGCAGTTGCTTTATAATTGTTCATTTAACATTGCAAATATTGTATATTAGTAACACTACTCATCCCTAAGTTTTTAAAAGCTTTTAATAATTTTATTTCAGATATGGTTCATGGGAAATTTATTTAAGGCGACCGCAGACCGAAAGATGCTTAAACCAGTGGTGAGTGCGGTGATATTGGTATCTTGACAAATTGTTAGAAAAATCGTTTGAGTTTCAAGTTTAAAATCTGGTGCGTGTTGTATTTAAACAAAAAAGGACACAATCTATACTGCATTGAAAAAATCCGAACACCCCGGAAATGTTAGTGGTTTGCAATGGAACTTGGAGATATGTAATGTATAATTCATATCAAATTTAGGTACAAAAGCGAAACAAATAGTACGTAGGACGAATTTAACAACGAAATCTTAATAATTAAATAGGTTTCTAACAATAGAAACTTAACAAATAAGAAATTATAAATGTTTGAGTGTTCGGGTTTTTTGTAAATCAGTATTATAATCTATTTGGAAAAACCCAACTCAACCTGCGTTTTAAAACTGCATAAACTTACATTTAGGTACATATGTGCGTATATAAGAGTAAATACGTGAAGCTTAATTATTAGCAAGTATTATGGGGTTTGTTAATTTTTAAATATTTTATGTTGTACATGTGTTGTGTATATTCTATAATAAAATATTTAATTTATGTTGTCTTAATTTATCTTTTCTTTTCTACTAGATGTAAATTATAGATTTAATAGAAATAAAACTTTATTTGAAAGTAATCAAACTAAAAATAAAAGCTTAATAAGGTATAGGTAAGTTTATAGAACAAAATAACTCACTAAGTATTGCAATAGTAAAGTTATTTAACTGCATTAAATCGATTCCGCTTAGCCGTACAGTTCCTATATAGGAATGCCAATGTAAATCCGAACTTGCAACAACGCCATCTGTTGAAAAGCTTAACTTTTGATTTCTCATGTCTCCAAACGATGGCGCTGTAGCTGACTCGAATTGATGCGGTTGTACGGCACAGAAACTGTATGTGCTATACTATGCTATGCCATACAGATACTAAACGATACCTACACATTTTAGACCCAGAATTAGCGTTTCATTCCCTAGTCGTAACGGACTCGGCAACCTATACAGTTCCTACCTTATTGTGCTACTAGGGGTATTTCCTAAACAGCACTATGATTATTAGAGGTATGATCATACGGCTTCGTGAATTATCTAGTAAAGCATCCACAGATTACACGAATGCAAAGTTCTCTTTGGCTATGTCAGTAATTCCATTATTATCAGCCTTTTTGTTTGATTTAGTTATTTGTCGCAAGAACTGCATCATTTTCTCTGTATAACTTGTGTTGGATATACTTGAATGTGCTTATTCTACATAAAAAGACGGAACCTTATACCTAATTCCCCAGTTTCAATTCTGATGACAAACCACTACACTTGCTGGTTTTCTAAAATCATCACTTTCTTGTAAGCTGTACTTTGATATTACAGTTGTTACTGTGAAATTATGCATTTATCTTGGTCTGACTTGGTAAACGTAACTTAGAAGACGTAATTTAGAAAAAAGCGAAACTGAAAAGATGAATAATTGGAAAACTGTCAAAAAAATGGGTAAATATTCAAAAATTCCAGGTAAAAAGGAAGAGAAGAATATTAAAGCAGATCCTAAACACGTCGATTTGCACGTCAGTCGCTTATCTATTGCAAGATATTTAAAAACTAATTTCCTAGAAGTTACATGTGAAAATCATACAAGCATCCAGACAATACTATCAACATAACTTCAAGAAAATAATGAATGCAGAAGAATGGCCTTAAGACGTATGCAACATGCATATTATCGTATTAAATACACAAAGTTGAAATAATGATAAAATAAATGATATACTAGAAATTGAATATTTAGATAATGATAACGATTTAAATTAACTATGTTTTAGCGAAATAACGACAATTTCCGAATCAATAAAATATCATAACGAGTTGTTATTATAGAGAAAACCACAAAAGCAGTAACTCAGAAATGGTCTAAATGTTAGCTCAATTGACGTTCTTAAGTATTGTTAAGAGAGTCATAGAGGTATGTGCTGTGGTACTGTGAACTTATGAATCGGTACGTACTATTATAATTAATTAATCTATCTTTAGTGGAATCTATGCTACTTTACAGGATTTCATTGCATGTGGCGACTTGATGGGTACTCTGTGACTAAACGAATTTACTACACTGGTAAATGCCTTGTCAAGTTTCCATCCGAAGCATATTGTTAGGGTTGTTATAATGGGTAATTGTATTTCAACAATAAATAATATTTTCAGAAATATTACTGATTTTACAGCATTTGTAGTAAACAACAATATTTCTGACCACAGAACAATACTATTCGAATCAAACCTAAACGGTAATAAATTAGATAATAATTCTATATGGTATATGAACGAAATCTTAGTGAAAATAATATCTTGAATTTTATTAAAGATATAGAAAAGGAAACTTGGGAAGACATATCTGTATATGAGAAGCATTTGGGCTGAGATCCACTTCTGCAAACTTTACAGGAGGACGAAAAACAGCAAAAGGTACCATTTCATATTACACCGTGAGTGCAAATCTTATCCAATCAACTTAAAATTTTGTTTACACGTCTTTCAGGTATTTCTTGTGGGTTTCTCGCAATAAAATTTGTTTAGAGTTTATTTATAACAAGGAAAACAAAAACAATTTCAAACACATGTAGAACAGCCTTGATGCTTCTACCTTTTATTGCTTAATACAAAAACACACATTTAAAATTTAGTAAGAAGTAAGAAGTATTCGTAATAAAAATTCGCAAGTGTGTAAAATATATTGGTTTATTTAATATAAAATATGTTTCGTACAAATTTAAACAAATTAGCCTTATAGAATTATTATTATTTAAAAGTATATTATAAGAAATCCTCCGGATTCTCATCGGGCTCGTCCTCAAGCTCGTCAGACGTTGTGGTTGAATACCTTAGAGATTTGTAGTAGGGATAGAAAGATTTCTCAGCCCATTCTAGGAGCTTCAGCAGGTGGTGATATTTAGCGGCTTTAATGGGTATTGTGTTATTTCGAGTAGCTGGAAGTTTCTCAGAAAAATGTAAAGATAACCTTATTTTTCGCTTCAAATTAACTGAATCAAACTCTTCTTCTTCAAACGTAGTTTGATAGTATAGAATACCTTGATCAGTTCTCCTTACTTGGGGCCAAGCTACCCGAGACAGATAAAACTGTTCTCCATTCGTATTTTCCTTTCTGGAGACCAACGGAATTTCACTACCTTGGAATAAGCTGCTAACGTCTTTAAAATCTTCTTTGTTCATTAAGGAAGTAATAAATGTATTTTTATTACCGCAAGTGCTGATAAATTGTGCCCAGTCTCGAGGAGCAGCGTCTTCTAGATAAGGCTTTTTCTTTTTTTTCAATTATTCCATGGACGGCATCTGCTTCCATGTGGGTGTGACCTTTCAGTAGGTACTTACGGTTTATTATTTTTAAGGCGGGAATTTCATTCAACAACCGCATGTACGCAGGAATTATTGTTTTATTCCTATTCTGTCCACTGCAGTTGTCCAACCATATCGTAAGTTCTTCAACTTCTTCGTCGAAGTTTTCCAAAGCTCATTTTATGATACTCGAGGATATATCTTTCCACCTCTCAAACTTTGCGTTTCACCCCAAATCATGCAATAAAACTGCCCTGTCAATATATTGTTAAGTTTAAAGTCCAAAGTTTTCCTAGATAAAACGAACGTGAGTTACTTAAACAAGGTGTAGGTAAACCTTTTTGTAAATCTACCACGGCCACCATTTTTTCCAGATTGCTCTTGTTTGCTTCTTCCTAATCTCAGCTTTTTAGTTTGTATCTAAGGTCTGCCTCTTGGTAATGTTTTCTCTGTTGCTCTTTAATATTTTCTTTCTTAGCTTCCAAAGTACTTTCCCTTAAGATTTTAATAAAATGATTACAATGATCTCACGTGTCTGCGAATGGTTGTTAAAGACAGATTGAATTCTTCATTAAATACTTTCCTGTAAAGCCATTTTTTGCTATCATATCTTTATGTCTGCTTTTTTCTTTGCATTTTTCTGTCTAAAGTGTAAAGTGTAAAGACGCCTGTAGTCACTTGGATTACGCGATCGTAAGGCCTGCAAGAAGCCTCTGCTCAACGAACGAAAAAGTACCAGCATTAGAAAGTTGAAGAGTGAGTCAAAGTTCTGTGGTCTGACGAATCTAATATCGAAGTAATTCTAGGATTTGTACAATGTTTTTAATAATCACGTCAATCTTTGAATTTCTACTCAAACTTTTTATGATTAATGTTATTATAGCTTCTTACTTTTGCGTATTTTCTTTAACAGATGTTTTGCCAACCTGGAGCTTAACATGTACGCCCACAGTAAAACATAGTGGTGACTGTATGATTTGGGGGTGTATGTCGACCGCAGGGATAGGCAAATTGTTTATTTGCGAAGAGCAAATGACCGGTCGCACTTACATATCCCTGTTAGAAGAAGATCTAGAGCCTTCTTAATAGAAGTTATTTAACATCACAGACGATACTGTTATCTTTCGGCAAGATAATGCACCATGCCCTAAAGCTAGGCAAGTCATGGAGTGATTTGAGCAGAATCAAATCCAGCTATTAGATTGGCCTCCCCAGTCTCGGAATTTATCGCCAATTGAACACCTATGGGAAGTACTAAAGCGGAAAATTGGTAAAACTGAATATAGAAATAAGAAAATGCTCATAGAAGAAATAAAACGTGAGTGGAACAGTATTTCTCAGGAGACATGTGAGAAACTTGTCAATAGTATACCAAACCACATTGCTGCTGTTATTAAAGCGTGGGGTTGCAGCACTAGATATTAATTTGTTTATGTATTTTAATAAAGAATATTCGCCAATTCATATTTTTGTTCTATTATTAGTGTTCTTCTCACCGATATATGACAAAAATTACACCCCGCCTCATGCATTTGGCCAAGGCTGTACTTAGTATATAATTTTTGTTAACCAAAAGAATATCGTTAAAGGGAAGGTGAATTTATATGACCATAGAAGGAAAGCGCCCAACGATGGCATCTTTGAAATTAAAACAACTAAATTCTAAACAAGAGCCCTTCTATCCAAATGTATGGTTGTTAAAGTTACAAAAATTTAAAATTTCTGCTTTGAGCTATAAACTGAAAAAAAAGTAAAGTATATGAATCTATGTCATCCATAAATTAAAAAGTAACAAATGTATAAATGTATAAATGTCATTTTAAAAGAACACCGTGGGCATAGAAAGCTTTTCGGAACAAATCTTCCCCAAAAATATTTTAAAATATGTATATTGAAGGGTTTGAACACGTAGCTTGCGAAATCTTTAGAGGAAGAAAGGCTGAAGTCCAGTTTACATTCTTGTACCGCTAACAAAACAGAAACGTTTTTTAAGAAGCATAGAGACGTAAATGGGACTTCATTCTTTATGCAGCTAAGAACTAAGGGACTTGCGCCTTTTTAATTTTATGTAGCTTCTTCATTATTAAATTTGGAACTTCAGTCTTTTTACCACAAACAAGAAAGAGTATTTTAAGTCCAAGAATGATTTAAACCGCATTTCTAAAAAAAAGTAGACTTCAGCCCAACTGCTTCTCACATGCAGATATAATGTTAACAATTGCTGCGGCATTTGATTGTTTTAAAACTTTTCTATATTATTTCAATAAAAACTTTCCTAAGAAGCATTGTAAAAACGCAAGATTAATGTTGAAGTTAGGGAATCAAGCAAAAATTTGAAAGATTTCTATATGTTTAGATATAGAAACGCTAATTTGGAGCAGCAATACCGGACTCCAGAAAAAAACATAATAGACTTGTTGCAAGAATAAAGAAAAAGCACTACCAAAATTACTCGGATAATATAAATAAAACTACTTGGAATGTAACTGCCAATTTAGCAAATAAAGGCTCAAAAGGGGAAAACGGGAATTTCGGCATTATTAATAATGATGAAATAGGTAAAAGTCCTCAAGAAATTGTATAATATGTTTAACGATTTCTTTAAAAGAATACCAACTGAAACAATCAACATAATTTAAAAAGGTAATACTAATAGTAACAGTAATATAAGTATGAATGATACACTCCTGTTTTTAGTGCCCTGTACAACAACAGAAGTGACGGGAATCTTTAAAAAAAAATAAATGGTCGGCTGGGCCAAACAATGTATCTTATTTTATACTAAGAAGGATAGCAACAACAATAGCAAATCCTCTTTAATATCTCATTAGTACATCATTCAATAATGATCATTTCCTACTACTCTAAAGAAAAGTAAAGTCTTACCAATTTACAAAAAAAGTACTGCTAAACTGAGAAAGAATAACCGACCAATATCTTTAACTTCAGCCTTTTCTAGGATTTTTGAATATGCATAGTTAAGGAGACTTCATGTTTTCATTAATAAAACAAACATTTTATCAAATAACCAACATGGGTTCATTGTTGGCAAGAGCACTGATACAGCTATGCTTTCTTTTTATGAAAGAATTATGAATTACATTGACTTGGGTGAGCCTTACAATAAAGCTTATAAGATACGGTATAAGAGCTCACCTCTCATGATGGAGCAGAAGGGTATTATCTTTATCTAAACTTCCAAAAAAAAACTCATTTTATTAATTTCCATGTTAGACAAAGATCGTGCTCATTAGCATAGATAAGTATTCATAATTCGCATAGAAAATGTAGATAATGTTAAATTTTTAGGGTTATGTATAAAAGATATTTTTAATTGGAGGCAGCATTGTGATAACCTAATTAAGAAAATAAACTCTCTCTTATATTTACTTAGAATTTTGAAACCTCTTCCCACAAAACAACAGTTGATCATGGTCTATCATGCACACGTGGCTACCAGACTAAAGTATGGCATCTGTTTTTCGGGGAATTCATGTTCAACTAAAGAGGTCTTTCTAACACAAAAGAGTGTAGTAAGGATTATAAAAGGCTTACTAACTATAGAGTCGTGCAGAATGGTATTCAAGGAATTTAATATCTTTTCCCTAACTGGTATCTACTTATATAAACTCTGTATTTATACATACAATAATAAATCAAAATTTAATTTAAACACTAATATACATGTAAAGAAAATATTATTTTCTTTAATTAATTTAAATATTTTGGCGCGTCAAGCGCCATCTGGTAGTCTGTGAAACTTGTGTGTGGACTCTTTGGTCAAAGTATAACCTATGGAATATTACTCTATGATTTTAGCTGTCAAGAGAAAACAATTGATATTAAAATAATTTTATTGTATAAACAGCTAATTAAAAGCTTATAAAAGTTATTGTGATTTTGGAATCGACATTGTGATTAATAACATTAAATGTCGTTTCTTTTCTTACAGGTATGTAAGGTTTTCGTAGAAAGCACTTTTATTTTATGTGAATGTACAGTTAACGCAATAAATCTTTTCTTACAGAGAAACTCAATTGTGTTTTGATTGATTGTGTCGTCCGAATCACTATAAAAATATGTTATATACATAATTATAATACAAGACAGAAGAGTGACTTCCATGTTCATATGAACAGATATGAGATAACTAAAGTTGCTCTAAATACCAAAGGATTAAAAGTTTTTAATAAGCTACCAGATCCAGTTAACGAAATAAATAAGTTTAATAACTCTAAAATAGCCTTAAAATATGTAATTAAATAATTAATTAACAGTTTGTGGTAAAAGCAAGCCAAATGTAGAAACTATCTCTTCTGCATAGTTAACCATGCAGTCTCATTAATTTTATAAGAGATTCTTTCGAACTTGCGAATACCATAAATGAATCTGAGGCAACTGTTCTGAATCGACTATTAACGTTTTTGGTCGTAAAAGCCATATACGATATCGCAAAAATTAAAATTAGACAACACCAGAGATTGGCACAAGAGAATCTTGATATTGGTGAAAAGAAAGTGACTGTTACTGTATAACATTCTTAGTATACCACATGCTCTGTACATAATTTTATTTATATGATTATGGAATCAAACTTTGTAATTAAGAATCAAGCCCAGATCGCGACAACCATCCACACAGATTAACACGCTACCATTAATTTTTACGTTCAGTTGTTCAACTACCTCAGATCTATATTTGTACCGCCCAAACAATAAAATTATGACTTAGATGAATTACGTATTAATGAGTGACTTTTAGCAAAATTGACAATATCTTCTATATCTTCATTAATAAGTGAATTGGCAAATTGCACATAGTTTCCGTCAAAGGAACAATACAATTGCGTGTAATCTGCATAAAAGTGATAATTATCTGATGTATAAATAACAACACACGTTATAATAGTAGATACCGATAGTTTGCCATCGATAAAAACACGTTGAGACCTTAATGACAAATAAGTTGTAATGTTATTTTATAACATTGCATACACATCAGGACTCTGCTGTAAATCTCCCTTGAGCATTTGCGTTCCGTACAAATTCATTATTTTATTTTATCTTGAAACGTTGGTTTAATTTATTTATATTGTCAAGAAATATTTTGTTCCAGGCTTGTCAAGTTTCAAATTATTAGTTTGTACGTGCTTTATTTTAATACAGAATCGTCTCACACATGTCTAAACATTTTTATAGTTTATCAGTTCGCAGAAATTTTGTTTATGCTTCAGCATTTTATGTTCAGAAGAAAGGCTGATTTATGCTCACCGAATAGGGGTCTGTAATTTTCCACGGTTCATATGTTTGTCCATGTTCATTTTGATAATGCGGTGTAGATCCGGCTTCTGCCGTTGATTAATTTGAGTCATCTATGTGTGAGAAAAGACTTGTTTCTCAGGGAGTCCAATTTGAAACGTGAAGTGGAGCGGTCGACTCCGTGCGTGTTTGGGACTCTGGTAAGTAAAGAGAATACAATTTGACTTCAGGACACGATTTTAAATCTTTATATACAAGGCGATATTTTGAGTTGAAGCCTATATACAGGGTGTTATTTGAAAGAGTGTCCATATACAGGGTGTTAGTCTACGAAAAGCTGCGTGGGTTGGTTGATGCTTTCTTCTTTTATTTTCAGCTTCTGGCGCCCTCTAGGTATCTTTTTTTGGTTCTCAGTGAAAATTTAAGCCTCAAGTTCAGGCAATAACGGAATTATCTGAGTCATTTATTATCTTTGGACCACGCCAGAGATTGACTTCGAGCTACGGGATTGAACATCTTCCGATTTCTGGTGTAACAAAGTTACTTTAATTTTAATTAAATACCGCATTGTTAATTTGTAATATTTCACTTTAAGTTATTGTTGTTGGCTATCACTATGCACACCTGCCGGCTGGCCTGATAGACAGACTTGTATTTATCCAAATGTTACCATTTGAGAAATGTTTGCCGATATAATTTTATGTTAGTTTTAAATACGAATAACATTTAATTATTAAGTATTTAATATGTAATTGCAATAATTTTATGTTTGTACGCTTTGTAATGATACAAGCTCCGATCTAAGGGAAATTGCGCCCCGATTGTAAGAAATTTATAAAATGCATTTCCCGCCGCATCCGATACACCGCTCACGAAATATTTCCGCTGAGGGTTGTATAGTTAACTACATTATTATAGTATTAATAAAATATAAAGGCAAGCCATGCTTTAGTCCCTACCACACCTGTTATCACCGAAGCCTTCCCACCATGCATAAAATTATTCGCATGGGGCAAACGGCCCCGGTATATAAGCAGGTACCCGAGCGCCGTTTAGGTGACCGTCCGGCTTCGAGTGAGCAGAGGTGCAGTCGACCCGGTCTCGGTCCTTGGGGTGATGCATCGAAGATGAACAGTAAGCAGCTAACCCCACCAACGTCAACTCGCCCGATTGGGAGGTCGGGTAGCAGTTGTACCCCATCCAGCGGCCGGCATCCTGTGTTATGGCTCGAGGCACAGGCCCGGCAGCCACCAACCTCAGTTTCTCAGCCTCTTCCGCTAAACCCTTCTCTGGGGGGGGGGGCAGGCACCAGCACTCACATCTCCATCTCCACCGTTGTGATTCGGGCCCGAGGCTCCCCGAACACAACACCACTGCTGCAGAAATTCATCTTCAATCCCTCACCCCTTGGATAACCCCTTTCCTTATCCCATCCTTCATTCTTTCCAAATCCTCCCGTAGCGCGAACTACGGGGGGTTGTGGTTCTGAAGAAAACCGTTTTGCCTCCATAACCTACCCATACCATTCCTATTTAAATCATTTAAACCCTTAAATCATTTAAATTAGTAAATCCCACCACATTATACCTCCAAACTCCAATTACCCAACTCACATTCAAAATCCAGGAAATCATAATCCCACAATACACCGTTCGCGCTCCTGCTACAGCACCGTCCACGGCGTCGTCGTCGTCCACAACATTCAACAACATCCAACCTCAGTAGCCCTGGCCCATCACCATCACCACCATCTAGTCAACGCAGCCGTCTTCAGGAGATACGCAAGCATCCCTCACGCTTCCCACGCCGGCTCTACTACCTTGCCAACGCCGCCTTCAATCAACACAGCAAACTGCACACCCATGGAACATCTCCACTCAACACCGGCAGACGAGCCGCCGCGTTCTGGCCCACGTATTGAGTCTAAAAGCCGCTGTTCGGAACGAGCAGCATCCAGCGATGAGACGCCGTTTAGGCAGTTGAATGCAGCTCTCCAAATCGACTGGTCCTGCAACTTCTCTGCGAGCACCGAAACTATAGTGAGTATACTGGAGTTAGTAAGTAACACCGCATTGACGCACTATCCTTACCGTCCGCTATACCTCTCTCTCTCTTCTACCTCAACCGATTTTCTCTTCCCCACCGGAGCTAGGAGTGTGACCAACGGCGAAGTTTCGCGTAGGAACCGAATTTGATCCGCACCTAAGCACGTTGTTCAGTGACGGCGGGATTCCGAGTAGGAGACGTCTTTGGTCCAGTCCGAGCGCATTGTCCAGCGACGACGAGGTTTCGCGTAGGAGCCGCCTTTGCTGAGAACTCCGTGCCTCCTCACCAACCCATACTCCTGCCGGGCACCGGACCCGAACCGAACCCGTACGCCCTGTGCCCAATTGTACCGCTGCTGCATGGCTTGGTAGAGTAGGCCTAGACTTAGACCAGCTTGTATATAGACTGTAATTTTGGTGTATGAATAGATATTGCTTGGGGTCACATTGTGTTTTATTTGTTGTGATACCTATAACAGTGTTGTTTCAGCCGTCGACCCCTGGAGGCACCGTTTCTCCCTACCTGCGAACTTTCGTCCGACCGCATCAAGGACAAGGTGGGGGAGTAAACCCCCTTAACAAATGCGGCGCCCGAGTCCGCCGCGTAAATAGCGTCTCACCGTGCGACGCCTATTTATTTACCACCACTCGCACCAAGAAAAAGCTTCACACTGGCTCATATAAGAATTAGGCCTCTTTTTTTCCCCCTTACAAAGTGGAAAAAAACGAAATAACCATCAATTAAATTAAAAAAGTGTAATCTAGCCAACAAAAGCTCATAATCAATGATATTAAATGCCTTGTTAAAATCAAGCAAAACCAAAAATGTATATTTGTCTTCATCAACAGCTCTGCAAATATCATGCACCATGTGTAACATGGAAGTGGTACTGCCCCGACCCGGCCTGAATGCAACCGGCAGTCAGGCAAAATTTTATATTCAAAAAGATATCGGCAGATTTGCGGTTCAACTACCTTTTCTAATATCTTAGATATAGTAGGTACAATACTGATGGGTCTTTGGCTATTTTCTAGACATTTGAAAAGTAACAAATTTCTAAACAAACACTAACAAAATGCGCCAAACGTTTAATAATATGCGGACGACACAGAAGTAACATTCTAACACTGATATCATCTAATCCAATAGAAGATGTTTTTATAGACTTTAGAATATTAAAAGATATCTTCTTCTGCGACAAGTTGGAAGGAAAACGAATCTGAAAGCTTCGGTTTAATGTTATTTTTATTATGATTAAGTAATTGTGTGATCTGGCTTAGTAACAATATTTTGAGCTCAAGAAAGAAAATGTCATTAATTTCATTAACATTAGTATTTTGAAAACTAGCATCAATACAGGCTTTCTTCTCTTTCCTAACAGCGCTTGTAGTTAAGTTCCTTAGTGATTTATATTATTTCCAATGCGTAGGTTTACCACTTTTTTTAAATCTTGCAAAGGTTTTATCTTTAGTTGACATCATTTTTTTGGTAGTATCAGTAATCCAAGATGCAGGAGGCTTGTTAAATGTCGTAGTCCTTAACGGCGCATGAATGTCAAGAAGTTCATTTATTAAAGTGTTAAAATAAATAACTTTATCGTAAATATTATAAATCACATTGGAGGGTGCGTTGGACTATACAGGGTGGCTGGAAAATCGTTCACCAGCCTATCACGATTTTATTTTCAAAGATATGAACAAAATGCAAAGGTGAGAGTTGTTTGATGTAATAAGAGGCATAATATTATGCACTGAAAGAAAACTCAACGCCTACTGTTTTCGCATAACATCAACTAACTTTAAATGTTTAAATAGAACACCCTGTATATTTCTCAAAATTCTGAATACACCTGAAATTCTCTTTTTAACCATATAACATACCTAACGATTTTCTTAGAACTTGACCTGAAAGATCCCCCGATTTATCAATTCTGGATTACTTCTTATGGGGCATTTTAAAAGATCATGCTCATGTAACTCCATCGACAAGTCTAAATGAGTTGAAAAATAAAAATACTGCAGCTATAGCATTAGTTACGCCAAAAATATTACAACACGCTAGGCATAATTTAATTCTCAGAGCAGAAGAAATCCTGGAAGAAAGGTCTCTCGAGCAATTAAAAACCAACGCTCTACTGGGCGGATTTTGGATCTAAACTTATAAGCCGAAGGGTTCAACCCAATTTCTAGTGTTTGTAAGGTAAAGAATGTTCATCGTATTCAGTCTTTGGTTAGAAGGATCGTGTAAAGAAATAACCGTGTCGTGTCAGTCATATGAATTCATTCAGTTCCGATTTTCTTCTTGTCTTTGTTGTTAAATCATTTTGGAAATTACCGTTATGTGTTGGGTGTTCGACGACTCCGTTATATTCATCATACTCCCTGGTTGGTGAAAACATTATCTCATCGCCGGTGTCTAATGGGAAAAATTGTTATCCTATCCGTTAAAATTAAAGTTTTGTGTTCTGTGAAAATTCTGTATTTAAAATTTATAGTGAACGTAACCATGCCTTCTCATCGTTAAATTTAATGTAAATTCAATTTTCGCTAACTAAAAATGTTGCTGGAAATCAAAAGACCTCCAGATTTAGAGTAAGATAGATATTCTTTTATGTTACATAATATTTGTTTGTATTTTTAAGTTGTTTTGTCTAAATGCTTTGAGTATTTAACGTAAATATTCAATTTCCTTTACGATAGGAAAAGTATCTTTATAATGTAATTATAATAAATAATAGGTTGTTTAAATTTTAGAATAATAATCTTTTGTTTGTTTTCTTTTTGATTGAAATAATACAATTTCATATGTTCTAAATTCTTAATGGTTTTAAGTTTTGTTCGACTTTGTTTTTTGGGTCGTTAATTTAATTATTCTTTTGAGTTTACATGGTTTTTAAACGCATTTGTTTAACGGGTCCTTCAAACCTAATTTCTATGTAATAATTGGTTTTCTTTTATTTAATGTTTGTAAGGTAATAATCTCTTTATTCAACTACACCGTTTTGGATCTTTTTTGTACAGATATTTTTTTTATTTGACTTGAAGGCATCAAAATAAACTCACGTGGTTTAACTTTTGTTCTTATTTATGTAAGCTTGTTTTGTTTTGTAAGCTTTATTTAGGTAATGTGACGATGAGATCCCGACTTCTAGTGACAAGCATAATATTTGATTTTGTGATTAAAGCTTAGTTTATAGTTTTGGAGAAACGAGAAAAAGGCTGGAGATTTATAAAGTCCATTTTATTTCAAGTTGCGTAATCAATGTAGGTTCCCCGGTAAGTAAAGAAAAAGCAATTTGACCTCAAGACACAATTTTTTAGTTTCTATATACAGGGTGTTATTTCGAAGAGAGTCCATATACAGGATGTTAGCCTACGAGGAGCTGCGTGGGTTAGCCGATGGATCCTTTCTTCTAGTTCAGCTGCTGGCGCCCTT
The DNA here is from genome assembly GCA_011009095.1 of Ignelater luminosus. Classification (NCBI taxonomy): domain Eukaryota; kingdom Metazoa; phylum Arthropoda; class Insecta; order Coleoptera; family Elateridae; genus Ignelater; species Ignelater luminosus. The sequence continues at coordinate 658,940 of VTPC01090599.1, forward strand.
TAGGTATCTTTTTGGATTTTCAGTCAAAATTTTAGTTTCAGGTTTAGGTAAGAACCAAATTTTCTGGGTCATTCTTTATCTTTGAACCCCCCCTTCCCCCTCTTAGACTTCGAGCTACGGGATTGAACATCTTCCGATTTCTGGCTTATACAGGAATTAGGCCTCTTTCTCGACTTTTTCCCGTTACAAATCCTTCAGATTCGGTCATGTACCGTTACGTCAACTTTCTATGTAAAGTTTTGAAGCGTTGTTTTTTATGTTTGAGTGATGTCATTTTAATATTTTATATTGAATCCAATTTACAGATTGTTAATAAATTTTATGTATGATGCCAAGTTTTGATTTCTTTTTATTTACATAAGCATTATTTTGTTTTCTTTAATGTTCTGGTAATGTATTGTCGCAAGTGTTCCAATTTTCTAATTTCTAGTAACAAAGAACTACTAAACTAATTAAATTAAATTAATTCAAAAGTTTCATACAGTTTTATAAAACATTTATTTCAGTTATGCGAGCGAAAGAGAGCTGCTGGAGTTTACTATATATTATGACATTATTACTTACGTTTTTCTTTATGTTGTTGTATGTTATTTAAGAAGCCAATGTAAGCTCTTTCGGGTAAGTTCAAGGTGTATTTTAACGTCAAGATACAATTTTTAATTTGTATATACAGGGTGTTCGTGGAGTAGACCCCTATATGCAGGGTATTCGTCGATGTGGTGACAGGTCGACGAATTACATCGTTTAGTGTTACTGTTTCCTGGCGCCCTTTAGGTATTTTGTTCTGGATTTTAGTCAAAATTTAAGTTTTTAGGTTCAGATAAAAACATCAATATCTGGGTTATTTATTATCTCTGAATCCCCCCCCCCAATCTTCGATTTCGAGCTACGGAATCGAATATCTTTCGATTTCTGGCTTATACGGAAATTAGGCCTCTTTTTCAGCTTTTTCCCGTTACAAACAAGCTTTCTTTCGTTTGCGGGAATAAGGTAGGTAAATAAAATAAACACAAATGAAAAGTTAAAGTAAAAATGTATATAAAATTAAAAAATCATTAATGAGCTATAAAAGACCAAGAATCAGAATGTTATATCTTAAATTAAAATTCTAAGAATAAAATGTCCGTTTCCTCCCTTGCAAACAATTTCATTTTAATAATGCACAATTTCTTTTTATTACTTAAATTACTTCTCTTTTGATTATGTCGTAAAACCGATTCCATTAAATTTAATTAAAATTTTACTTAAAAACGAATATTTATTCAAGAATCAAAGATTTTCATCTGTTGCAAAAATGAACGCCATTAATGTCGTCGCGGCCGGTATTTTTTAAAAGGCTACCCACAATAATTGTAAATTTTTCCGAGAGGATACGTACTGAAAGGGAATACATTATTGCTCTTTATACGCGAACGACTGTAGGATATTTGTTGTGACAGTCAACATTTCCTTGTCCATAAATTTACGTCGATTCGGATTTCTACAAAGAATGCGTACGAAAGCGATTGGAAAAAAACTCTTTACATTCTTCTGTCGATTTTAGGCTCTTTTAAACCAAATAACATCAGCAATTTATAAACGATAATGTATTAGGTAACAGGAGAAATAAGTGAGTGACAATGTTTGGAAGTCCTAAAGTTACTTGAAAATGGTATGACAGATCTATAGAACAGCATTAAATGCATATGTACATTATGAAAGTTTAAACAATATTGTCTGTACGGAGTGTAACAAGCTATCCCATCTGCATTTTCAAATGCACAATTAACAATACAGTTACTCGACTTCTGAAAACGGAAGCATTCCACCTAGATAACCGTTCACCGCATGTGATAGAAGCAGCTTCATTTCAGTTGGGACTACAATGGACAATATCGTTGTTATTTTCCTGTAAAGCTTCATGTGAACGGTATATAGTAAATGTTTCACAATTACTGTAGCTTCTAAACGAGTAAACTTTTGCTTCGAAGCATGTAGATAATGTTCTACTAAACAGTGCATCACATATAATGATAATAAGCTCAATTTGCTGTAAATTAACATATTCCGCATTTTATTATATGACGATAAAACAATACTTTTGAATTTTGTTCTAAACTAAGAAATAACGAAGAACATTTGAGCAGCAGATTTAGTAATTTGGTAAATGTTTGTTATCTTAAATATTTAAACACAGTAAATATCAATGTAATCATCACACGCTGACAGAGCTTCAAACAAAGGTTTTTGATATTTAGTTGTTCAAAGAGATTGGAGTACATAAATTTATATTAAGAGGATGAATTTGATGAAGACAGACAAGGTGTAAAATGAGAGTGATGTAGTTAACTCATAGTTTATTAATTATTATTAGATAATAGGAAGGGCGAGGGGTGATCACAGATGATAGCATTTTCGAATAGGAAGCAGTTATAGCTATAAAGTAAAGTCGTCAACGTTTTAATAAGTCTCGTCCGATACTATATAAAAGTCATTTACAACCATTACTGATCGTAAACTTGGATTCAGATTCAAACGTTTTTAGCTCTCATCGGCAGGTTCCATTCTTATATTATTGTGGACTTTTAAGTTTTCCTACGAATTCTGAATATTATTTGCAGGGTAAGTCAGTTATAGCAAAATATTTAAGGCTACTTCTAGGGAATAAGAATATGAAATTTAAAATAAGTACAGAAAAAATTTAAAATAGTGACCAAAATAAACTACTTTCCGACGACGTTATCGAAACTTTTTGTTAACGTGAAGTGACTACAACAATTTGACATATGCTCATGCCCTTGCCGATTTATTTTTTTCTTTATGTCGTCACATGTTTGTTACGTCGTTCATTATCGTTTAGAAGTGTGAAGCGTGTTATTCTTTTATTCTTTTCTACTTGTTTACTTTGCAAAGTTTTATGAAACCGTCTTTTTCAAAGCTACTTGCACGTAAATAAAACTTGATGCAGTAGCATTTATTCAATAATTGAAATAATATAGGTATTTATGTGTTTTTAGATTTTAGGTTACGGCTTACACTGTTGAACAACATCGATTTATTTTAAAGTCCTATTTCCATAATAGCCAACAAAATCGCAATGGCGAATAAACGTATTCTGTTGCTTCTTGCATCGAAGAATTTGTTGAACATTTCCCTGAACCAGAGTTCGATTATGATGTTATAAGCCGTCATGTAAGAAGAATCCCTAGTAGCACAAAAGTCGGAACCGTCCAGGAACCTTACAGAAACTATGCAGTTACTCGTGCTAAAACCAGCACAGAGAAATCTGTCCAGGTCCTATGCGGTAACTGTTCGGTCGAGGCCAACTTAGTTAGCTAGACGCATATACGGTATCGTTACCAATCCTCAAAATAACTCAGTATTAGCGCTTTCTTGGCCATATAAAAAACGCGTCGATTTCCAATATAGAACCTAATGTTAGGATGACTGTAGCGTTACTATACGGTTAATAACTCTTAAAACAACATTAGTATGCATATTAATTTGACGATATAGGAACTATATAGCTTGTCAATATGAAAACTAATCTTAAGATGCTTTGTTTGTTGAGCTCTTAATACTGTTTTTGTTTTTTAAGTTGCAATAATAACCAAGTAATTACAATCTGTACAATGCGCAAAAAAGGCACCAACTCAAAAATTTAAATCCTATCAAAAGCAAATTACTAACAAAGGAGGACTTTTAAAAAGTTGCTGGAAAAAATATTTATTAATCTACATCAAAACATCAATAAATAGAGGCAAATGTAATTATGTTTATGATTTCCCAAACTCTTTTGCATTTTTGAGCAGGTAGTTCAGAGTCCGCTGGGTAGTTTTTGCCAGCCGGTTCTTTTTAACCTTCTTTCCTGTCATAAAGCTTACTGACTGTACTGCAAATTGCTGCAAACATTCAAAAACTTGTGAAGTTTCGTACACTACCGAAAATTCTATAATATTTGAAGCTACTCAAACTTTAAAAAAATTTAAAATAAGTGATATAATTTCGTCTAAGAAAAAAAAAGGGAAAAATGTGTTGCCATTTGACAGTAGGGCTAATATTGCAATTTAAATGGGACATAGGTAAAAGAGAAAGCAGTAAAGCAATAAAAATCTAGTCAACTACGTTTTTCTATAGCTTTTAAATTGATCAGTTAATGATTTCAATATGAATTTAAAACCGAATAATTATTATTATCGTCTAAGGGGGCAGAAACACAGTAATGTTCACATTTAGACCCCTTTAGCAATGCGCCTGTTATATGCCGGTTTTTGTTGTTCATTTTCGTAATTTAAAAAAAATTCTACACTTCTATTGATCTTGTGCTGGAGAAGATAAACCGTTAGAAACAGGTAAATGAACGACCTTGGATAATGACACTCTGAGGGGTAAAATGTTTTCAGACAGATTTAAGCCTTCATAGAGGTAAGTTGTCTTTTGGAATATTATGAATATCATTTTTATTTTTAATGTTTAAATTTATAAAAGCAGTTGCTTTATAATTGTTCATTTAACATTGCAAATATTGTATATTAGTAACACTACTCATCCCTAAGTTTTTAAAAGCTTTTAATAATTTTATTTCAGATATGGTTCATGGGAAATTTATTTAAGACGACCGCAGACCGAAAGATGCTTAAACCAGTGGTGAGTGCGGTGATATTGGTATCTTGACAAATTGTTAGAAAAATCGTTTGAGTTTCAAGTTTAAAATCTGGTGCGTGTTGTATTTAAACAAAAAAGGATACAATCTATACTGCGTTGAAAAAATCCAAACACCCCGGAAACGTTAGTGGTTTGCAATGGAACTTGGAGATATGTAATGTATAATTCATATCAAATTTAGGTACAAAAGCGAAACAAATAGTACGTAGGACGAATTTTACAACGAAGTTTTAATAATTAAATAGGTTTTTAACAATAGAAAGATTTTTTGTAAATCAGTATTATAATCTATCTTGAAAAACCCAACTCAGCCTGCGTTTTAAAACTGCATAAACTTACATTTAGGTACATATGTGCGTACATAAGAGTAAATACGTCAAGCTTAATTATTAGTAAGTAGTATGGTTTGTTAATTTTTAAATATTTTATGTTGTACATGTGTTATGTATATTCTATAATAAAATATCTATGTTAGGTTGTCTTAATTTATCTTTTCTTTTCTACTAGATGTAAATTATAGATTTAATAGAAATAAAACTTTATTTGTAAGTAATCAAACTAAAAATAAAAGCTTAATAAGGTATAGGTAAGTTTATAGAACAAAATATTAATTAAATCTGTCAATTAACTCACTAACTATTGCAATACTAAAATTATTTAACTGCATTAAATCGATTCCGCTTAGCCGTACAGTTCCTATATAGGAATGCCAATGTAAATCCGAACTTGCAACAACGCCATCTGTTGACAAGCTTAACTTTTGATTTCTTATGTCTCCAAACGATGGCGCTGTAGCTGACTCGAATTGATGCGGTTGTACGGCACAGAAACTGTATGTGCTATGCTATGCTATGCCATACAGATACTAAACGGTTCCTACACCAGATCTGACTACGATGCCTACACAGTTTAGACCCAGAATTATTGTTTCATTTCCTAGTCGTAACGGACTCGGCAACCTATACAGTTCCTACCTTATTGTGCTACTAGGGGTGATTGATCGATTTCGGCAAACAGGTTAGTGTCTGTAAAAGAAAGTCTACTGGACGTCCAACAGTTTTGGACGAAAACACCGTAGAAAATGTACAAACACACATGGAACGAAGTCCTACAAAATCATTACGCCAGTTGATGCAACAAACTTTTTTTTCATATTCAGTTTCTCATAATTATGAGATGTTATTTCTTTACAGGATTAAGTTATTCAACCTGCCCCAAAGCTGTAAAGAAGGAATTGCATCTACGTCCTTATCAAGTTCAGGTTACGGAAAACGTGTACAATATTGTCAGTGATTCAACAACCGCATAAACAATAATGAAACATTAAATATATGCTTCTTTTCGGATGAGGCGTGGTTCCATCTTACGGGCTACGTGAATTCGCAAAATTATAGAATACCATACATACCAGAAGCGCCAGATCTGACGTATAGATGGCGATTGTTGTTTGAAAAGAATGACTATGGTAGAAAGTACCAATCTTCTAAAACTTAAATTTGAAGTTAGACGACGCTACGTTGTTTAGTATTTGTTTGGCAGCCATCAATAGTGAACGCTCTCAGTAAATTTGTAAACATGGAAAAAATTGGTCATTGTTACGTGAGCGAGCGAGCTAGCAGACATGGTAAGCATTTCAAAAAGTGCTGTACATTGCATGTTGACTGAAAATTTGGACATGAGAAAGCTGTGCGCAAGATGGGTGCAGCGATTACTCACGATGAAACAAAAACAACGGCGTGAGGATGTTTCGATCGAGTGTTTGGCGAAGTTTCACAGCAATAAAGCCGAGTTTTTGCGTCAATTCATAACCATGGATGAAACATGAGTCCATCAATTCACACCCGAACCGAAGAAGCAGTCAAAATAATGAACTGAAAGGGGAGAATCGGCTCCAGAGAAGACGAAGACAGTTCCATCTGCAGGCAAGGTCATGGCGTCAGCTTTTTGAGACGAGCGTGGGATAATTTTTATCGATTATCTTTAGATAGGAAAAACATCAACAGCGAGTATTATGCGAACTTATTGCAGCGTTTGAATGATGAAATCAAGAAAAAATGGCTGCATTTGGCGAAAAGAAGTTTTGTTTCATCAAGACAATGCACCATTTCACACATCCGTCATCGCGATGGTCAAAATCAATGAGTTAAAATTTGAATTGCTTCTTCATGCACCCTATTTGCCAGATTTAGAACTCTCGGATTATTTTCTGTTTCCAAACTTGAAAAAATGGCTCGGTGGTAAAAGATTTGCCAACAATGAAGAGGCAGAGTCTGCGGTTGATGGCTATTTTGAGGAGCTCGAAGTTTCTTACTATAAACAGGTATCGAAGCTATTAAACATCGCTGGGAAAAGCGTATCGAGCTAAAAGGAGACTAGTTATGTAGAGAAATAAAGATATTTTTTCCCAAATTTTTTGTGTTTTCTTTGTTAGGTCGGGTACTTCTGGGACTACCCTCGGTCTTCGGAATCCCCTAGATTAAACACTATTACATCCCATAAAAATAAGAGTACGGCTAGCCATGTCCAGGAGGCGAATAATAGGGCCTATATTTTTTGAGGATATTATAATAGAGGTGGTCATGTGAAACACATCATCTAAAAGTAAATTACCACTGTTTGTAATAATTATTATTTATACAGCAAATTAATTATGTAGTAAGTATTTGTATTGTTATCAGTTTGAGTGTGTTACGGGTCGATTTTCGTTAAAGAATTCGAACTGTAGTTGAAGGTTTTGGGCCATCTGAACCCAGCTTTAGCTTAACATTTTTGTATAGCATATGCACGGCTCGCACATTTTTCGGTTTAAAAAAACTAACTGATTTTTACGACAGACATTTGTTAGATTTGTTTAGTGACGTTCTGCGTGGCAGAATACGTGCTTAATCAGATAGTTTTGTGAAATAAGTTTTTCTCGCTTTGGCGGATTAGGATGAAGCACTCATCTGCTACCGGAAAAAGTCGTATCTTCTTTTGTCGCCCTGAGGCGGATCACAACGCAGAATTTCATCTAAAAATCACTTCCAGGCCAACTTACATCTTGGTAAGAATTTCCTGGTCTGTTAATTAGTATTGTTTCGTTAATGTGTGCTGTATTGTCGTGGGCCTGTTACTGCTACTGCTTTCAAAGCTATTACTGCTCTTGCTGCTTTTACTTTTGCTCCCGTTTTGCTCCTGCTTTCGTACCAGCTTCTGTACCTGTTTTGGTACCTGCTTAGGCTACAGCCCATGTTGCTGCTGAGAGTGTGCAGCTTGGAACCTAGGGGAACATCGCCGACAGTGAAGGTCAGAGATTTTTGTGTGTTGAATAAACTGTTCTGTCAGCGTTCATTGCGACATATTGTTTTCTTTTATTTAATTTAATTGATTAATCTACGACTAGAAGAAAATTTTAATAGAATAAATTCAAATCAGGTTGTTGAATTGTTGGACATTCTAGTAGTATAATAATAACATAGTTTTTATACAACAGTTTATTATTATATAATACAAGAACACAGAACAATTCGTCTTGAACAAAAACGTTTTATCTGTCATTTTTACATAAACAAAAAAACTAAACAAACTTCTTCTTTTTTTTTATATTATTCTAACTTACAAAAATCCTTACAGCTAATTCTTATTTAATACAGTGGTAGTTTTGGCGGATTGGTAGTTCAAACTATTAACAGACATAAAAAACTTGTGGTCGAGCGCGATACCGCAGATTAACTAATAGCTGCAAAGATTATGTTTATTATAAGTTCAAGAAAAGTTCTTTAGTCCTTTTTAAATTTAGTGTCATTTGCAATTTTATTACTAATTAAACAAATATATTGCAGTTAATAATTTGTTTAATAATTTGTTCACCTCATTTGTCTTTCAATTTAGTTAGTCTTTTTTTTTACATTTTTAATTCCGCGTTTTGATTATCTAGGCATTTTGGAAGGAGTTAATTAAGGCATTTACAAGTTAATGTAATCGCAGATCGACGAAACTAAATTGTAGTGTTTTGCTTTTGGTAATTTATTGCGTGTGTGTATATAGGGTGGTCGGTCGACGATGCATTGGAAGCACTTGCAAGCGTTAGATTTTTAACCTCCTACCGGATACTTATTATTTAGGGACTCTTTTAGGATACTTCTTGTTATTTGCTTTTTTTTAATATTTAGTCAGGTAGTGGAATTTGCTTCTATCTGCGACCGATCTATAAATACAAGTTGTATTATTTAAGGCACGATCAATCGTTTATTTTATATCATTTAGTATTATTATTGCTGTTACTGTTATAATTATTATTGTTAATGTTAATATTTACTGCTGACTGACTTGTAGGCAATAATTATTGGACTACTTTAGCATTTAACAATAACTGAAATTTTGTTTGGTTGAGGTGTTTTGAGGTCCTGGCGCCTTTCAAATAAATTTGGACAATACTGATCGCGTGGTGTTTTCTTTTGGACGTGTTTCTTACTTTTCAGACAAGTTAGTATTTGACTGCTGGTCCATCAGCAACGCCGACCTCTCCGGCGAGCTACTGTGGCTTCCGACCTTTAAAGTCAGAATAAGGGCAACAAGTAATGTATTCATTTATATTTTATTAGTTAATTGTTATTGTAGAATTCTTCGTTTTCTGTATCAGTATTGTGTTACTGTATTATAATTTTAATGTACTTAGGAAAATGTTAATAAATTGCTTAGCTTTATTTTTGTCAATTTTATATAAAAACATTCGATAAACGATAAACAAGATTAAAAGCAAAAAAAGTTAATAAATTACATTATCTGACTTTGCGAATTGTAAAGAAAAGAAAAAAATATTTATTTAACTTATTTAATGTTGCAATGGATTTGTAAATAAAAAATTAGTATTTTACTGTATTCTTTCACTACCTTCATTGAGTTTTATGTGTTTTTAATTAAATTTTGATTTTCAGTCAATTAAAATTTTCAACTTTAACGGTACTGTTTTTCGAGTAGCACTAAATTTAGATAACATCTCTATGGAAAGTAGTTTTTTCTTGGACGCCATTTTAAAATCTCTCTCTCACTTGAAGTTGCTTTAAAAAAACTTAGTTCACCTTCAGCTAGCGCAATGTTGGACGCCCATTTAATGAACTGCACATCTACTACTTGAATTAAAATGACAATTGTTTGAACTTTATCGTCTATGGAATTTAACTTTTTTTAAATAAAAAAATAGAATTTATGACAATTTTTTTATTGAATTTGTAAAATGCTACACAGATTATTTACTAAACAACAAGTCATCTGACAATACAAAGAAGCAATTTTCTTATTACAAAATCTATATTTAAAATCACGAAAGAAAACATCACAGCACGCCCATTAAAGCTCGGAAAAAAAAGATGAAACAACAAACATTAAGAGAACGAAAATGGATTTCTTTACACACCGATGTGGAAAATTGAATTGAAATAAAAAACTGAATTTCTTCACCTCCACGTTGGCCTACACCCAGAAATAAATAGCCTACACATTAAGCCTACATATGAAGCTTTTAACTGCGGGAATTCTTCGTAATTGCGGCAATTTACTAGATGAAAAAAAAGGCAGAAAAACAATTTAAACCACTTTTATATTCGGTTTGAAATATGAATATGAATTACAAGCAAAATTTCTGATATAATAAACATAAAACAATTTTTCTCTGTCAGTTAAATTGATATGGTTTTTTTACGTTATTGCTGTTTTAAAGGTTGAAATGCTGATGTATACCTTAGATATTTTTTTATTCAATATTTGTTTGTTGGCGATATAATAAAAGTCAAATACAACTGAATAGCGGTGTTAGTAGCAGTCACGTTTACAAAACTGATAGCTACAAATTAAAAATTTTGTTTAAGACATTATACCTGTGACAAATCACATTAGTGTCTCTGTAAACTGGAAATGGAAATATAGAAATGTTAAATTAGTAAGAGGAATAAAACATTGATAAATGAATGTAACCCTTTAGAAAATGGTTTTTAGTTTTGAGATTAATTGCTGTAAAACACGTAAATTTGGATTTTGTAATTTATTTATCAAAATTGGTTCCGTATACGTATAACATCTGACTGTTGGGCGTTTCTACTCTTCTCTACAAAGAAATTCTAATATAATCTGTAACACATGCGATATATCTTCTGTTTCTCTTAAGATTGGGGACAAGCAAGGCCAAATATGCATATTATATATGAAATAATACAATGTATTACAGTTTATTAAATTTTTTTATAACGATTAATGTTATTTAAAAAGAAAGACTCAAGGCAGATATTTACCAGAAAAGAATTTAGCATAATATAGCAATTAAGAAATATCACAGGGTGTTTCCTTAGAAGTCGAGATGTTAAAAGGAAAGTCTATCACCAATAGATTATTAAAAGAAATCTCAATCAGTTAACCTAGAATTTGAAACCTGGCAGTGGCAGTCGCTACTTGTATATTTGAAATTAATTTGATAATGATCTTCTAAAGGCAGTCTAATTAAGTACTTAAATACTTGTAGGATTCAGAATTTTAAATTTTAAATATTTAAGTCCAACTTTGTTTAGAGTTTTTCAATTATTTTCTACAATTTAATTTGGAACACTGCTACAATGTCGAACTCGGAAATATGAATCCTATTGGGCTACTTCGAAAAGCTCAATCAGTCAATCTCAGATTGTATACTCGGTTAAGATGGCAGTTACTGCATTTGAGATCAATGTGTCTAAAGTATGATAATTATTTTCTGAAGGCAGTCAAATTCTTTGTGCAGACTGCCACTTTATTTTTCGACTTAGACACTCCTAGACTTTTAAATTATAAATATTTTACGTCCAACTCTGCTTAAATTCTACATACCTGATTAATAATTGTTTGGATAAATTAATTATTATAGTATACATCATGCTACGAAATATAAAAATATCAAAAAAAGGATGCTTACTTGATCCCCTAATTCTCTTTGTTTAACCAGGGTACCGGGGGTAGTAGATGATAACTAAAAATAAAATTAAAGACAACGCGAGCTATTAAGTATTGAGTATTTAAAAGATAACGTCTTAAAGTCCTTTTAAACTTTTTCTAAGTCAAAACTTTGTATAACTGATGAAACGGAATTGTAAAGCTTGGCAGTATTGTATATAAAACTTCTTCAATACAATTATGATGTTATTATGTAACTATACCGAGTATTTGCAGAATACACCTGTTTAGAACCAAGAGTTGTTAAACGCTCTGATAAAGGTAAAGTATGGATATACACGTCTAGCTGATACTTACAACAAATTTCCATATTCGGCCATCCAAGATTCAAAACTGTTTGTGAAACAAACTCATAAGTTATGAATAAAACAGCAACAAGAATTTTGTACTTTTTAAGTACTTGCACCCAGACAATAATGGTAAATTAAATTTCAATTATTAAAGTGTGATAAAACTAGTGACTCAAAGATCAAGGGACTGGTTTAGTACCACCACTGCCACTGAATGGATAACTGCCACTGGACAACTCTCTCTTGAACAATCAACCATAAAATAAAGTTTTTCTACCTTTAATTCTAGCAACAACACGCATCTCATTTTGCCACTCATCTGAAAGCTAGACAAGTCAGATTTAAGGTGGTGCCAAAAACGTATCCATTGAGACCAAGAATAGAATCGAGTTGTGTTTAGTGTCAAATTCCAATTTTGCTTGTGAGCTAACAACTGACGTAGATGAATCCATCAAAGACGTGGAGAAAACAACAACTTCAATACTGTATAGAACGCGAGACAGAGCTTACCCGAGAACTTACGGTTTGGAATTCCATATCATATGGAAATAGATCTTTAGTATTCCTGCAAAGCAACTTGCATGCTTAAGTCTATACCTCCGATGTCTTGAAATATGATATATTACCTTATCTATTAGAACTAGAGAATTCTACGTCCCAGCTTCCATATTGTAGCCGTTACTACGAAATTCCTTCAATAAGCTAATCGAACATGCAATAGGGAGAAAGTTTTATCGATTATTTGTTCTTCCGATGAACTTACAGTGCATGAAAAATGAGATTCAGATTGCCTGGAATATCATACCAAAGGAAGATTGCGTCGATTGCCTCATTCGAAACATGCCTCCCATAACAGAAGAGTATTTCAACTTATAAAAAACTGACTCATTATTTAATTTAAGAGGTATAGAGTTTTCAAATTTTTATGAAATCTCAACCATTCACTGCTAGTGATGTATGAGTTTGTCCCCGGGAACTTTACTCATATTATCCAATGTTTGCGAGAAGAGTTCCTTACATTTGCACGCTAAATGTTACATTAATACTTGCCAGTTTAAAATTGTGCGCGCAATAGTCTGTCAAGTACGTGTTCACTGTGCAAGCCGCAGATATGACAAGAAAATTCATTGTATGAAGATATCTTCAAGAAAATATCAAAACTGGACGGAAGTATACACCTGTAGGTTCTGCGGTTTTACTCGTTCAAAAATGTTACGAGATTTAAGACATTTTGCTAGACAGTGTAAAAAGATTCCACTACAGACAAAAATTAAATTATGGAGGAAAATCACCAAATTTATCATCATCAGGATTTTAGATTTTGTGATAACCATACCAAAGCCTGTATTTGTCGTTCATTAACACAAAAGATAACAAGCATACTAAATTTTTCTACTGAAATTGATGGAGTAATGCAAACTATAGTCCCGAAATGCTCAGTTAGAAGTGTATAGCTGTGTAGCACATACCTTACGCTTACTTTTTGGTGGGGCTTTAATGAAATCTAAATCGGTGTCTGATTTTTCTATCAAAGCGGTTGGTATAGTAAAAACAATTTCCAGGTCTCCGTTTCTGAGCGCACTTTTATCTAAAATAAACAGTGAAAAAAATGCCTGGTATCACTTAAATTACCTTATGAAACCAAATGGGAAAGTCATCTTGCATACATTGATAGTATGTTAGCATGTAAAATTACCTTACGGACACTGATTGTTTACGAGAAAACTGATACAGCATTCAAGCAAAGCCCTAGGACTATTCTTTTAGACGATGCGGTATTCTGGGTTAAAATGCAAAAGTTGGTCAATCTCTTGAGTACTATTGTATTTCATTAACTCACCTTGTTAATGGTGTGTTTAAAGATATTTTAGAAAAGATGGATCATCTATCATTAGTGAGCAAAAATAAAGTAAAAGGATGTTTTTGAAAAAATTAACAACAGAGCAAACCTATACACTTGGCGGCAGATCTTCTTAATCCTGCTTCATAAGGTGCAGTGCTGACAGACGCAGAAAAAGTCACTGCAGTTGAATTTATAGATAATTTCGCTACTCAAATTGACAATCTGGATAAAAAAAAATTAGATGGGTACCAGGCCAAAGTTGGTGTAACAATTTTGTCGGCACCAACTTCTTCAGCTACCACAGAACGTACATTTAGTACAATCAGCTGGATACACATCAAAAAAAAGGAATCCTCTGACTATAAAAACGGCAGGTAATATAACATTCACATCGAGAAGATTCGCACAAAAATATAATTTTACCTCGTTTGTCATTTTCAGATAGGACAGAAGCGCTCGATATGAAAGAAATTGATATAGATAGCAATAAACTACTTCAAAAAGACAATAATTGGTGATTGATAACAGCCATTCAAAAACTGAAACCAGTGTAGAAGATGAGAAAATCCCTTATGAAGAGTCTGATGCAGATAATTTACATTGGGATACTGAATCTGACTTTGCAGTTGATGATGATGATGAATACATTGGATAATACCTCTATAATATACTTGTTAAGACGAATAAGTAAGCACCTGTTACATCTTCATGCTCATTCCTCTAGCTAATTAAAAACAATTAAAACTCTCTTAAAAGAATGCCAACAACAAATTATGAAATAGCCACTAGCAAGTATTAAACTTAACTTTCCCACTAGCTTCCCGGTGCCCTGGAGCGTGTTCGGAAACATTTCCAGTTTCTCTCCCCAAATTCATTTTTCCGGGAAATTCCCCTCACTATTTACTACTTTACATGTAGGTACCCAATTTATCATCAAAAAATTATTAAGAAATAGTGACGTTTGCTGGGTACTGATTTTTCAGTGTCACAGAGCAGTAACCTGATAAAAACATAAAAAAAGCAGCTGAGAAGTTTGCTTATGTTAGTTTGTAGGCTGAATTTGTCAGTACTCTCAAGGTGGTGTCGAAAAAAAGTTCCTTACCTCAAATGTAGTTCAGCCTCCAATTAAAACAGACAAGTGCAACATGCACGCAAGATCGTGACAGGTGCAGCAACAGACATTCAGGAAATTGTTTTCTGTTGAAATCTAGCACACGTTGACAAGGTCTCTGCTGAATTAAGCGACTGAGCCTCCTTTAATGCTTCCATTGCTTTGAATTGTGTAAACTTTCTTTGTTTTAAGAATCGAGTTCTATTTCAAAGGTTAGTTAGCTTCGTACGTTTGGGGATTCTTAAATATCCCTTGCCCACCAGCGCTTGTCTGTTGAACGTCCACATGCGCGCGTATGGTGATGGGGTTCTGAAAATAATGGTTCAACCACCACAATATAGCAATCAACAACAATGTTACCATCAAAACTTCTCAACTTTACAAGCACAGCGCTACGGCATCTCCTCCACCGACTTTTAATACATCACCAAGTGTTCCTAAATAATATTTGTTTTATGCTGTGTTTATATAAAAACATATCATCGTCAGTATCGCTACCTCACAGATCAACCACGACGAGACGGGCACAACGATAAATGTCACCTAACTACCTAACTACAATCATCCTCCCGTGAAGACATTTCACTCGGCCTTTATTACAACATTAATATTACACCATTGGCTAAAGAGAGGTTCGACTTCTATGACAATCAATAACAACCTTTTCATTTTCGAAATCGAGTTAGTTAGCAGGCAATTCACATTTCCGCCTTGGAGACCTAGGGCAAAATTACAAGATATCATACACTTTTATTACAGTCGGAGTTATATTATTTTGTTGTGTTGGATCTGGTACACTAGTTTCTTCCATTCCTGTCTGTTTAGTACTTTTTTCTTCCAGTCTTTTACTTTGATACATTTCAGGTCTTCTTCCGCCTTGTCCCGCCATCTTTTTTTCGGTCTTCCTCTTCTTCTAGGACCTATTAACATTCTGTGAACAACCAGTTTGGGCATTCTTTATCTTGGCATTCTCTCGACATGCCCTAATCATTTAATCCTTCCCGAGTTGGAGAATCTTGTGATGGTGGGTTTGTTGTACAACGACATTAGCTCTTTAGTATTTCTTCTTTTCCAGCCTTCTTCTGTCTTCTTCCCACCAAAAATACCTCTTAGAATTTTTCTTTCCCATCCCTCTATTTCTTATTCTTATTTAAAGCCCATGTCCCACAAGCGTACGTTACCGTGGGCCTAATTTCCTGGATACGTTCTTTGGCTTCATTTGGGACCTTAAGCTGCCTAACTTCTTATTTCCTTTTGCTATCCTTCCCTCCAACTCATATTTTGCCTTTCCTTCGTCATCAATCACCACCCCCAGGTATACAAACTTATCCATCCTTTCAAATTTGTATTCTCTGCCATTAACTAAGTTCACACTCCTCAGCTCATTTTCTTTGTTTGTTTTTGTTGCTCCCATGACCATATACTTAGTTTGAACGCATTTTGAGGTCAATTAGTTTTCTTGAACATAACTCGATGTAGCTACAGTCTTGTAATCTGTAATACAATAATTTTCTGCTCACCTCTTTCGACATATTTTTTGTATCTCCTATAAGAATTCATTAGAAAAACCAAAGCTGTTTACTTCAGGTAAGCAATAGCGAAACAAAAAGAGCTACAGTTTTTCAAATACTGAGATAATTGTTTGGCCGTCCTATGAAACGTCATTTAGACGAGATCTAAATTCATAAACTACAGGCTCGTTAGAATAACCAATCAAAAGAATTAAGATTAAATAAATTTTTTGAATTTAAAAACTTTTACTTACTCATATTTTTTCCCAAAGAATACGCCCTGTAACCTATGTATTACACTTATTTTCGAAGAAATCTAGTATACTAACCCAACAGAATTTATAATTTAAATATTTAACAATTTTAAGAGATGTATTAGTTGAATTGGAATTAAAAGTAGACTTTTAGCCTACATACGCGCCTGTTTTTTTATTTTTTAACAAATATTAATACACGCTGTGTAAGAGAAGCCGTAAATGTTTAAAACGCCCTGTCTATTTTAATTCTATATGAATTAACATATGATTATAAAAATCGTTGCTGAAAAAAATAACAATCAATATAATAGGAGAACTGTAGTTTAGAATTCATTATGCAAGCATATAGAGAATGTGAGCTTTAAGAAAGCTCGATTTTATACTTCGTCGCTTAAAAATCAATATCATGCATTATTCACACTTATAAGTATATTCACTATTAGTTGAATAAATATTTATCTCAAAACAACTTTTAACTAGATTAGGTATTAATTAATTCCATTTAACCATTACAACGTACTAATGTCTAGATTTCAAACTTCAAACTAAATAATCCACGGATACGGGCAGATCATGCAAGTGGAAGAAATATGGTGAACATAAATCTTTGAATATATCTAGTGTAATGCGATTTGTGGCCTCTGTTCTGGCACAAAACTTGCTGACACTATGTTGTAGTACCGTGGATTCGGATCCAAAATGGAAGGCAGGGAATTTTAATCGTCGAGCACCTATACTCCTGGTATTTGGTGCGGATAAGCGATAGAAATGAGAGATCAAATATTGACGGAACCGCTTAAGAGTTTAGACCTTTCAAACTGATAATAGGCTTCACAAATATGTGCGAAAGTGAAAAGTTTGAAGCTTAAACTTTACTACTGCCTACTTTATTTTTAGTAATATTGGAGATTGCGAAAAAATTGTGTGAAATGTTTGAATAGTGTTTTTTTATTCAATTTCCTTTTTATTTCCCTAAGTTGAAATAATGATTAAAGTACTTTTCTAAGTGTTAATTTAAAACTCAATTTAATTTTTAATTAAACAAATATTTGTTGTAGGTACACGATGTTCAAGTTAAAACAGAGAAAGAGGTAAAGTAACAAAACTTATCAAAAGTAACGAAAACCTAAAAAAGGGAGCGAAACGAGATGTAAATCAAATATTGATATATCGTTCTAAAAGCAGACTCTTTCAGTGGTTTGAATACGCAAAGAGAATAGTTGATGATAGGAATTTAAAAAAAAATTGAACCTAAAAAGGGATTATTGATGAGTATCATACGTGACGGTAAACACTAACGATCTAAATACAGCAAAAGAATAAAATTTTAATTCATATTCTACCAACAAAAATAAAAAGTACTAAAACCAACTTACGAACAATAATAATAATAAATCATCCTCAAGTATCTTGATAAGGAAACTCCAAAGAAAGGCTGTCTTTTCCAATATACATCTGAACAGATCTCGAACCTATCCA
This sequence comes from Ignelater luminosus, assembly GCA_011009095.1. NCBI lineage: Eukaryota > Metazoa > Arthropoda > Insecta > Coleoptera > Elateridae > Ignelater > Ignelater luminosus. The sequence continues at coordinate 677,029 of VTPC01090599.1, forward strand.
GTAGGAAATCAGTTGACTGAAAAAAGCGTGGAAAGGCGGAAGTGTGCTTGTTAAATCAGCAAAACGATCGAAAATGAAGTCGTGTGAATCTTTTGCTGCAAAAAAGAACCCAACAGAAAACAAAAACTTGCTTTAATAAAGATAGGAGTAAAGAATCACATAACAAAATGCAAGATAATTAATTACAAGCTTAGAATTAAGCAGTTAACTAATTAAACAATTTTCGAACCAGAAGAGTAGGTACTTACAAGACGGTAACAAATCTTTTAGACGTGTCGCATAATAAACTAAACGTAACTGCTGAAAGCAATAAATGATTAATTTCCTTTTTTCCTACTAAATTACTACAAAAGCATATGTATTTAAGAGGCGCCTAAAAAGTTAAATTAGATTTCATTACACATTTGAAATCATTATACACAATTAACACAGAAGGATTTGATATGGTGCTATATTGTTAATTATTTGGTTTACAAATCTGCTATAAGAAGAAGATAAAGCACATAAAACAAGATTGAATTAAATTTAAATAATGTCGATTTATCACCGGGTAGTTTTCAAAAGACATTAAGTATGACTTTAATAAGTAATTCTTTGGAATAATAATAAAACGTATGATAATTAAGTTAAGCACAGACTATCTGTAGAATTAATATACCAATAACAATCAGAACTTTTAAGAATTATTTTCTCTGCTTCTGCAAAACTTCCTTAATTTAAGAAAAATTAAACGCTAACATTAAATGAACCGGTATAACTTAAAACCGTGCAAATTCGTCTAATAGGGTATCCTAACTGTAGCAAAGAGTGTGCGAAATAGAGACGTTACTATAGCCAACGATAGTTTGGCTGTATTTCAAGAGTGTTCTGTGCGATAGTTCAGTGTTAAATCTATCTTAAAACCATTTTTGCGAACAAAAAGGATTTTCTGCAAAATCTATACACGGGCTATAGAGGGTGGTCCTGAGATAGTTGTCCAAAATCTGAGATTAGCCTGAACTGGATATAAGAATGAAGTGCACCGTTTCCGAGATACAGGATGTCAAAGTTTCATCTGAAACATCTTGTTATTTCAATATTTGATGAACATCGATTCGGAGATGAGACTTTCTATATGGTTGTAAGGCACCCACTATTCTACGAATTGTCGACTTATCATGACAAGGGACGGAGATTATGGATGAGGCAAACAAGCTTGAGAAACAAATATGTTACGCCATTGGAAAGATAAATCATTTTGCTAGCTTTGAAATATGCACCCAATCCACAGAATCGTTTATATCTACTATGTCAGAAGTGTCGAAGCCAGCAGTTTTTAATCACAACTTTGACAATTCAACTTTCAGTTTGTTGACTTTACTGATTTTTATTTTTGATCAAGTTGAAAAAATTAATGACGTTCTGTAATGTTATTTTATAACATTGAAATTCCTTCGATTTTACCTCTAAATCCTGTTTAGAATTATCAATTTAGCGGATACTTAACCGCCTAGACAAAGGATATTTATTAGAAATCTTTCCCTTTGGTTTTACCGCGTAGTTCGACAAGAGTTTTGGCGAGTATTTGAGCCCACATCGCAATGTACTGGCGTGCCTTCGAGACTTTCCATTCGAGGTGGAGGTTGATTTGTATTTGCTTGCGTAAGGGCGTAAATCGGTCTTCGATTCTCGCTTGCGACGTGTTGGTAGGCGGGGCTTACAGCCACAATACAGGTTTGCGTAAGGAAGAAAAAGGCGCGAAAGTTAGAGGGAATAGTTTGGTCTTTGGTGTAGAAAAGACGTATTTTGGTGAGAGCGTTGAGGCGATTGTGAGGCATAGTAATCCTAATTTGTGGTGTTTAATTAAACAATTTTTGTTAGTATAGAAAAATCTTGTCGAAGCTGGTTCCAAGGAACCCACCTGTGTGGGTGGATCGTTATAAAGGAGATTACGAATGTCGGGAATATTTTCCCTTCGTTCATGTTTTGCGGAACTTCAAGTCCGTTTATCGATCTCGTATTGTATTGCGAATCAGCCTCTCCCGCGTTAGTGGTTTTAAATCACTAGAACAATTTATCGTTGAGTTTGTGTGGAAGCTTCGAATTGTTTGTCGGAGTTTTGAAAACTGTTCTCCACATTTTTAATTCTTCGTTTAAAGAGGTTGTGTGTTAGCACTGGACACTGTGTAATAGCGAGTGTAAAGCTGGCATTTAGTAATTTTAATGCTGTAAACTTGAATAAAGGCTAAACGTTTCGCGGTGTTTTGTGGACACCTAAAGCAGCATCCAGCATCCCGATTCGCTCAGAGACCGTCCCGCCTGATTAATAGTTCTACCGACCTTTGTTGATGTCGCCCCTTCAAGCTTTGGTACTGAAGTCCATTTTGGACCGAGTGTGTACCTAATATTAAGGTATCGTTCTAGTCTGTAGAGTTTCTTTCGCACTTTTATATGTGTTTATTATTAGAAAAAGTAAATAAACGAATAGATTTGTTAGGAAGTTTTGTATATGAACGTTCCAGGGATATTGTTTTCTTAAGATTCTGCTTAACTACGTGATAAATTTAGTTTATAACTAAAAGAATTTTTAGTTTTTAAAGTAAATCCAATTCTGAATTCATTTGGAAACTCATAGAAAGTGAAGTGTAACTTATGATCTAATTCATGATAATCATTTGAAAGACTTTTGTTTTAATCAGAATTCAGAGATTTGTAAAATTAAATGTTTATGTTTGTCAGTTTAATGATACTTTCTAATTAACTGAACTAGTAAATTCATTTAAAGCTGTTTGATATTTAAATTATTTTTCCTTGTTCTGTGTAACGACTTGTATTAATTTTATTAATGAGTTGTGCTTGGATCAAGCCTTCTTTAACTTTTGAGGTAAGTTCACCTTGAACCATGCCCATCTTCGACTTTGAGTTACAGGACTATAACATCTACCGACCCTTCTGTACGGGTACTAGGTCACTTTTTGGGATTTTACCCGTTACAGCTCTTTAAGACAAATCTTTCTGTTATACATAGAGACTTTAAAATTAGTTCCGAGTGCGCAAAGAGATAAATTTCTATAAAACCACTTCTGCCAAGAGTAATAAAGTGCCCAAACGGTACGATGACACAAGTGCCCCTCCTCTATTTGATAGTCCAGAAGAAACGTTCCGTAAAATAAAGGGTTTTCCAATAAGAGGTGTTATTTTAAATAGCCCGCTATTTCGGTAGATGTCACTTTTGAAGCTATCATTTCTTGACATTTGACAAGTAGAAACTACGCCATTAATAAATATGGAACGATACACGCTTCAACAACGCATTGAAATTATTAAAATTCACTATAAAAATGGTGAAAATTTGGCAGAGACGGTTCGTAAAACTCGAACATTTTTGGGTCACCGTGAAGCACCTTGTCGGACCGCAATACAGAAATTGGTGAAAAAATTCGAGCTCTTGGGACAAGTTAGTGATGTGAAGAATAAAACCCGTGCACGTCGCTCAAGAACAGCCGAGAATATTGCCGTTGTAGCCGAAAGTGTTAAAGAAAACCCAGGTTTGTCCATTCCTCGTCGTTCTTTGGAATTAGCCATTCCACAAACGTCATTACACCGTATTTTGCATAAATATTTGGGTCTTAAGGCTTTTAAAGTCCAGTTAACACAAGAACTCAAGCCGGCCGATCATCAACAACGTCGTGTCTTTGCTGATTGGGTCGTTGAAATGCATGAAAATGATCCAGAATTCCATCGAAAAATCATCTTGAGTGATGAGGCCCATTTCCACCTCGGTGGCTTCGTCAACAAGCAAAATTGTCGGATCTGGGGCTCAGAAAATCCAAGAGTTATTGTTGAAAAGTCTCTCTATCCTCAACGTGTGACTGTTTGGTGCGGTTTATGGTCCGGCGGAGTCATTGGACCTTACTTTTTCGAAAATGAGGCTGGAGCAACAGTTACGGTGACTGGATTGCGCTATCGAGAGATGATTAACGATTTTTTATGGCCGGAATTGGATGGTATTGATCTGGACAACGTTTACTTTCAACAAGACGGCGCTACGTGCCACACAAGCAACGAAACCATTGATCTTTTACGGAAAAAGTTTCCGGACCGTGTTATCTCTCGAAGAGGTGATCACAATTGGCCACCGAGATCTTGTGATTTAACACCTTGCGACTTCTTTCTTTGGGGCCACGTGAAAGAGAAGGTCTACGCCAACAGCCCAGCGTCGATTCAAGACCTCAAAGATGGAATTCGTGAGGCTATCGAGGACATAGGGCAGCCACTTTGCGATTTGGTTATGGAAAATTTCATGAAAAGGATATTGTCCTGTAAGCGTGGTCGTGGTGGTCATTTGCCTGATGTTATTTTCCACTATTAACGGCATACCTTCCTCTTTATAATGAAATAAACATCCGATCATTTATATTAAAAAATGGCACTTTTCTTTGAATATCAAAATAACACCTCTTAGTGGAAAACCCTTTATTTGTTTAGATAATTGATATGGCAGTAAATTCTTTGGATACGCTATTCGACCTAGTTTCTCTGAATTTTATTTGCTGATGTGAAAAGTTTGTTGTTAGAAAAATCACTACAAATGAAATTCTTGATTTTTATGGCTCAGACTTTGATAAAGACAGTCTTAGTAAGTTGAAACAAAAGATGCGAAAGTAAACAGCATTTCAGATATTGTAAATTTTATGACCCGTAGAAGCCCATTATATATGAAATCAATCGACTTAATGACAGATATTTTTCATATTTATACATTTATAAAGAATTAAATCAAATATAATTAAAATACTTAATCAATTTATTAACATGAATCAAACTAGAACGAATGCCTTTCATGTTGAATGAGCTGATTCTTTTCTGTCTACAATTACAAATTAAGTGTTTTCATGTTTCTAGTGTCTAGTATTACAATTAGGTAGTATGAATGCCTTATTCCTATATGCTTAATAAAAATTTTTATTAATTCATTTTACTCTCAGTTAAACTTTTACATTTATTAATATAAACTGTAAAGCAAAGAATAGTAACATGCGTAACTATGAAAATACAATGTAAATAAAAAATTATTTTTATAATAAACGCATTTTTCATTATTTTAAATACAAAGAAAAATAATGCAAAAGTCTTAGTTACGCTTCTAACTCGGAGCACCCTGAGAAATTCGGAAAAGTCGGCGCCACTGATCCGCATCGAAAGCACATCTAAGGCAAATTGTAAGTATTGTATACTTGTGTTTAATCTTCATAAAGTTTCGACAAGAGTTACAAATTGCATGAAAATTGTATGTCATACGATAAGAATGCATTGCATCAAACTGTAACTACTGCTAAACTCCTAACAGTGGGAATTGAGGGATTGATTGTGTCAATTTATCCAATCAATTACAAAATTCTATTCGCTTAGGGGGTACACCACCGTTACAACAAAGTAAACAACAGTAAATTAT
>VTPC01090600.1:0-78483 GCA_011009095.1 Ignelater luminosus
AATATTAAACCAAAAGAAGCCTACTGATACCAAACTTAATTGGCGGAGATCACTGATTGACAAAAATTACAAGGGGTCGAAATTTAACATGAGAGGGTATAGTTTTCTATGAGAAACTTGTCAAAATTGTACGAAATATCAAATTTAGCCTAGCCTTGACTCTTCATAATTTTTCATCCAGTGATCTCCTCCACTTAAATATGTTGTCAATGGACTCCTCTTGGACTAATCTTTCTATTGGTAATATATTCGCCATCAGATTTGATTTTCGAGTATACTATGGTCTAGCGTAAGTATGTTACATAGTGATTTTCCAATTCTGTTGGTTGCTTTCTATCCCAATTCAACAAGAATTCTGAAACCAGCAGATATGTATGTGACTAACAAGACGTACACGATGTTAGTTGTCGATAATCTAAAACAAGTCATACATATACCTAGTTACATACACCATAGCATTTTATTTTGATACGTTGAAGCCAGAATCAGACAATGCTATTGTACAAGAACAGCATATCCTAATTATAATTTTAACAGATGCAACTGACAATAATGTGGGTGCCACACCATTGACAATAACCGTTAGCTATTCTCAAAAAAAAGAGAATTACGCTATCACACAACAATAATAATGTAACGATAATGCAACCTCCAAGAATATTGACGTTGATATACCCAAGAAATATAGAAAGAAAAGGTAGGATCGAATCGAAAAACTGTAGAAGAAAATAAAATAAAAAAAGAGAAATACATAGAGCAAGAACAAACTAGGGCAAAGCGTATTGCAAAATCTTTGAAAAAGTAAATGAAAGTCCAGAGGGTAAATAAGAAAAAGCTTTCAGAGAAGAAAACGTTAAAGCAAGAGGTAACACAGAATATAATACGAACCTCTTCTACAGTACTTAAGGAATTGCATGTAGTAGAATCCTTTTTCAATAACATACGTTTAGATGTCAGAAGACAGACAATAAATTGGGTAAAATTGGTTTGTGTTTTATATGCGTTAAGAACATTTATCTAACAAGCATTGGTATCAAATGCAGGAATCATATACATAACTGTCTAAAGCAAAGGAAAGTTAAGGACAACATTAACGTGTTCATCATATTGTATTTTGAAATAGAACCAGACCTTTTTTAATTAAGCCAAACCAAGCTGTATGTATACGTAATATACCCGAAGGCTAAAGGATAGTGGTTTTGTTAAAATCTATTTGTACCTTATTATACACATTGAGGAAATTCACAGAATAAAATAGCTCTTTTGTATGAATATAAGGATATAAGAAAATGCCATAGAAGAAAACATGCCATATAACTATTTATACAATCTCACGTGTATTGAATAGAACTTGCGATGATGTTTTTAGTTTCTTTGCTGTTGAATTATTAATTTTGGGAGAACACTTTGTTTTTAAATTCCTAAACAATTTTGCTTCAGACGTCTTTCATTTCTTCGAAAAATATTTTCCAACTGAAATAAATAGAATTAATTTTCAAGATTTTTCTGTTTCAAGTCATTTCTTTAATATAAAGATTTTTTGCACAAACAATTTTCTACAGGCATGTTTCATACTGGTAACATAATACAGATAATATTCTATTATTAATGTACGAAAAAAACATCTGTAAGGCTTTTAAATACAATTTCTTGGGAATGAAACTTCTTTCTTGTGCCTAAGTATGTCAATGAAATACAAAATGATTTTGTGAAGTAGCAGAGTTGATAAAAATGTCTCTGTTCTACGATTGTCTTAAGGAAGTTTTTAAATCATAACAAATACAAAATGTATAATGTTGTTTGATACAGATATTTTTTGTGGTTAGATTTCAACTAAAAGGTGTCCTGTTAATTTAACCAACTATTTTCTGTGCTATTTATCATATTCTAATCATAACTTTAGTTGATTTTAACAAACTTTTCCACTCATACATCTGATTAGCTTATTTGGTATTCACGAATTTCGAGTTTCTAGAATAATACAAGAAAATTAATTTAAAGGAAACAATTGGAAACTACGTAAACATGTTCTTGTGTTCCCTACAATGGCATCATTTCCAGAATATCTCTATATTAACTTAATTATCTTCAACTAATTTACTAATTTAGCAAGAGTACAACATAAATATTTTCATATAATTGTTCGGCTCAAACAAAGTTATGCCTATGTGTATTGATTAAATAACGTTGTCTCTCTCACAACCAATTGACCTCTTTTTGCCTTTATTTTTTTCTCCAGCGAAGCTTTTTTTACATCTCCCTAATGATTACACCTTTATTTACTTCGTGAAACGTTTTGATAGGCACATTTTCAATTGCAATCTAATTATATGCAAACAAAATCATATCAAAATGTAATCCCCCATTTATTTCCAGCTCTTGCTTGTTTTCACGTTTAAATCGTAAAGGACAAAGTTCGAAAATTTGAATACTTGTGCGTTACACATTTATCTGAATACCCCTAGAGACATTTTCAGATTACAAAATCGAATTCGAAACAAAGCAATCCGTTTGAAATATTTACCCTCATATTTCCATCTCGCATATGTAACTAGAATTTTCAAATCGAGTACATGACGTTTTGAAATTTCAACTTGCCTAATACGTAATATCTGAAATTACTGCTTTTTGGGCATGAGGGAGTTCGAATTTTTAGTCATCTAACTTTCATGTTAAACGTATGTTTATCATTTTGCATAATTTAATATGCCGAAGGAATTTTCAAAGGAATGATCAGAAAGCGGAAAATCGTAGAAACAATCGAGCTAAATTGGATATAACATTGATTTAACAACTACTATTAGGACTTTCGGTTCCCCATAATAGAAAGCATTATGTAAAATTCGTGACAAGCTTGGAAATTGCATTTGAATATATTGAATTCATGTCGTATTTTGAAGAAAATGGCTTTTCGCCAATGTCTGTGTTTCCTACATATTCCCCTTTTTTCGCTTAATATCCTGAATATTTGAATAGAGTATAACATTTATTGTTATCGTAAAAAGAAATAATATAATCACGTAGGATGTAGTAGTTAACTTTATAGTTCGTGCTGAATGTTAATACATACATGGTTTAAGGTGTTCAGCCAATTTTAGTGCTATTTCCTTTCTTTCTAATCTTGAACGACTAACTATAAGTTTCTATTTCGGTCATCAAAGCTGATGTTACATATGAATAAAATAAAAACTTGCAAATGAATATAATAAATGCATACAGTTGGGCGAATTAATTTTCGGAACTCTAGACGCAATCTAAGTTATTAAATTTTACGACTCTCTTAAACGAAAGCCCAGAAGCGGTGGATCCAATCTACCACTCTGCTAAAAAGAGCGGAATTTCAGTTAAATTTAAAATAAAAAGAGAAAAATAAGTTTATTAGTATCTACTATATAACAGATTTATTTGTATGTGAAAAAGTTCTTGATACGATATTGATAATAAATGAAATTATTCTTGGTTATTAATTGAATGAGTTAAAATTAGAAGGAACTAATTCCATCAATTTTAAATGTTTAGAAAAGAAACAAAAAGTTTGATTTTTATTTTTATAAAATTGAAACCTTTTTTACTAAGCATTTTGTTATATAACAGTCGTATTTAGCGATAAAATGACAGAAACAAGACTGTCCAAATTTTTATTTGGGCAAAAATATTATAGATTTAGTCCATTTTCATTCCAGCTGAAGGAACTCGAAAAGTTATTGTAGTCCTAGAACGTTTTTATAGATTTTATCTAAATATCTATTTATGTAAGAGAAACACAAAACATAACGAAAAATAAAAAACTTATAGGTATGTAAGCATTATTCTCATTGTTCATTACATATTAGCCATGAAAGGTGCGCCTTGTAAAAGGCTCTATTTCTTGCATCTGTTTCTCATGTATGTATTTAATCAGCGATTAATTTTTTGTTATTAATAAGTACTGTCAATTTTGAATAGCAAGATAATATTGAATTTGCAGATATTATCTGATAGTTTGGGCCTTCTACGAGGTTGTTTTGAAAATAAAGTGTATTTGATGAAATTTCCTACAGAGGTTGAAGTGAGCTGAAGTTACCATTCTGACCGAACTTAGATACTTAAAATTCTAAAAAACGATGCAGGTGCAGGAGACTCCTTTTTATTACGAACAATACTTTCCCATACGATTAAAAAGAAAGTATATACTAACTAACTTCCGACTTTTTGTCTTTTTTTACTTGGACTCTGTTAGTACCTATCAATGCATTACCACTTTACTGTAAAGTAAACTCGACCCATGTCTGGTTTTTATTAAATACAGGGTGTTATGTAAGTATCCAGTCATAACCCGAGCAGAGACTCAAGTGTTTCAAAAAGTATATTACAGCAGAAATAATTTTGTTTTGAGAATTGCTAGTCTTTTTCCAAGAGACCTTATCAACTAAGAACAGGGAACGTCATTGAGAAGCGATAAAGAATAACAAATTAAAATAATGGAGCCGTCAACAAGCGTTCTGTTGACCACAGAACCTATTAGTGCCAAATCCGTTCGCCCATCTACGTTATTTGCTCAGCTTGCCAGAAGGAAAAAGTCCGATTTAATTATCCACCCAGTCTTATAAGCTACTTCACTAAGGAAACATTAACGGCCGAGTTAGGAAAGTATAAATTGAGTCAAGAAAAAACCGTACAAAATATTAGGAAAGGACTACGTGCTTACCAAAAGCATGCTGGACTTATTCCAAGGCCTACACCCACCGATATTATGACAACGCAATTCGTTATTACAGTCATTAGTACACCGATCTTTACAACTATTCCGTCCGTTATTCACCCATCTCTAAGTATTCCGTTTGTCCACTATCTAGCAATCCATTCCGTTTATACACCAGTTGCCTTCTATCTAGTATCCACGATTAGAAAATACATTTAGATAGGAAACTGATTCATCAACATTTCTGAAAAGAGTAAAAGAACTCAGATTGCTGTATGATATCTTCAAAAACCAATAATTAACACATCGTTCAATAAGTCCCGAGACTAACCCAGAGATGGTGCTAGTAGTACCAAACTAGCCACGTTTCCCTAGAGTGCGAACCTTCACATGAAACGTGTAAAGATTTCACGTCGATTGGACCACAAACAGCAGAGTTATCGAGGTTAGAGTAAAGTCACTTTGTAATTTGTTTGAAAAATGGAACAAAGCGAGTTTCGCGTGTTGATAAAACATTGTTTTTTAATGGGTAAAAACACCGTAGAAGCCCAGAAATGGCTTGAGAAACGTTACCCGGACTCCTCTCCATCCAAATCAACGATTTGTCGTTGGTATGCTGAGTTTAAACGTGGTCGTACGGACACAAACGATGCGGAACGTTCGGGTAGGCCATTGGAAGCCGTTACACCGGAAACTGTGAGTGAAGTATTCAAAATCGTAACGAAAAATCGCAAAGTAAAGGTCCGTGAGATTGCAGAAATGACACAGATATCATCTGGAAGCGTATTTACAATCCTTCATGAAAAATTGAGCATGAAAAAGGTTTTTTTCCAAGTGGGTGCCGCGATTGCTTTCAATGGAACAAAAACAGCAACGAATCGACGATTCAGAGAGCTGTTTATCGCTATTTACTCGCAATAAAAAGGATTTCCTGCGTCGATACGTGACCATGGATGAAACATGGATACATCATTTCACTCCGGAGTCGAATCGGCGATCATCTGAGTGGCGCATGGCTGGCGAAAGCCGCCCAAAGCGTCCAAAAACGCAGCAATCTGCTGGCAAAGTCATGGCGTCTGTTTTTTGGGATACACATGGCGTCATTTTCATTGACTACCTGGAAAAAGGTAAATCGATCAACAGTGATTATTATATTGACTTGTTGGTACGTTTGAAGAAGGAGATCGCAGCAAAACGACCGCACATGAAGAAGAAAAAAATCCTTTTTCAGCAAGACAATGCACCATGCCACAAGTCCATGAAAATAATGGCAAAAATCTACGAGTTGGGCTTTGATTTGCTTCCCCACCCCCTGTATTCGCCAGATTTAGCCCCCAGCGACTACTGGCTCTTTGCTGATCTCAAACAAATGCTCCAGGGAAAAAAATTTGGCTCGAATGAGGAGGTCATTGCCGAAACTGAAGCCTATTTTGAAGCAAAGGATAAATCCTTCTATAAACATGGTATAGAAATGTTGGAAAGGCGTTGGAAAGATTGTATCACTCTAAAAGGAGATTATATTGATGAATAAAAATGATTTTTGAAAAAAAAAATGTTGTTTTCGTTGTTAGTCTCGGGACTTATTGAACGATGTGTTATTACCCGGAATCTTGATTCTGTTAAGGGACAACATCCTACTATAGTACCGAACCAAAAAAGAATAGTTGTCAATCCTGGAGTGAGTTCGAGGCAGAGTTCAAGCAGTTTTATCTACTGTCTGATTACCGCAAAGTGAAATTGCCGCAGGCAACAAAAGTCACACAAAAATCGTAGTGACTATCACTGCATCATGAGCTCCTTGGCTTCAACGAAACACCCTCAGTTCACCTCTAGAGGAAATTTTCGAGGCGTATATATGAATTGTTGGCTCGAATTAAAGAGTTTAAAGACTTCTGCACTCCGTAGTCGACTAACTAACCCTTTACCTTTGCAGGCATCCGATACCAGCCCTATTCTCCATTCTGATACCGCCGATCCAAATCCGTCTACCACCACAAATCCATCACTCACTTGAATAATAGCCTTGAAATCTGAAGTTCACTATCTGCTTTCGTTGTTGCCGTCATGGAATTCTCTCCTGAACTTGCAACTATTCTAAACAGCCAGGAAGTTGTACCTGAACAGTTGATTCTCGCCCCCCATTGAATTAGCGGAAAATCGTTTAAGGCACTCAGATACTGGTGGATTTGTTTATTCCTGTGTTCGTGTATACGTCCAACGTACTATACCATTTCTAGCCGATATACCAATCGGCGCCACCGCCAGACTGGAGATAAACATGAAGATGAAGATGAAATTCAAATAAATAAACTCGCAATAGTTTAAATATGTTAGACCTCGTTAACACAATGAGAGAAGATGGTAAGCAAAAGGTGCTTTCAAAAGTTGTAGACTAGGTTACTGTAACAAACAATGCGAGGTTTCTGAGCAAACTTCTCGGGTACGACTAGATAGGAGACAAAAAGCTCTCTAGAGTTTTTTTGCTCAGATATTCAGTTTTGTACTAGGAAGTATTGAAATTCAGTTCTAACAAACTGAGAACCTAAATTTACTATCTATGTATAAATAAAGTAACGTTGTCTTTTCTTAATCAATTAAGTGTCAGCTTGGTACCTAGGCGTTTACGAAAAGTGATCTCTGTGTTCAGTGTGGTTCCAAACAGCTATTATCAAGATTAATCCGGACAATACAGTATTTCTGGACGCAATCTGTGAAAAACTTGATCACGTTCTAAACGGGAGTTAGAGTTAACTCAAGTTATTTTTGATTGACTAGAGTTAATCAATTTTTGTAAACACCTCCTGTCGTTTTTTACTTTTCTAAGATCTCTAGAGATAATATTAGAGACATGGAATCACGCATTGTGGCTGCTGCAGCAGAAATTCGTGGTGGTGGTAATAAAAACTTGAATAGAGTTATGTTTTTCCTGCTTCACCAAGCTCGTGCATGCATCAAAGCAAATAGGGCCCATTTTGGAAATTTAATTTAGTTTCGTTTTATTTCCTAGTCGTTTTAGTTCTTATGCAGTTTTTTTTTAATTAAACGTAAAAGACCAGATTCACTATTCACAAAGTTTGTCTCTTGCGAGATTTTGATATCTCAAGCCGTTTTTAAAATACATCAGATTTGAGTATGAGATACCACAATGCAATTCCATAAGAAATATCCCTGAAATTAAAAGAAAAGCTGAAACCTGCATTATGGCTCACGATAATCATTTTACGCAACCTTTGTAATGAATTACTTTATTTCTGTAGTTTTAAGACTTTCTCTAAATAAAGATTTTGGAAAAAAGCGCCCAGTATCTTGAAAACGACGAGGAATTGGACAGATGTTAATAGGAACTTAGGAACACACTTAGGAATCACTTCCTGAAGTTTGTATAGTACGTCATGATACATCCTGTTTGTTAAACCTTTAAGTTCACGTAGCACACACAGATAATACTTTTTGATGACGATGTAGTAATCCTCACAATAAAGAAAGATGCGTGAAAGTTAAATATGGGAAATTGTAAGAGTGTAAGAGTAATTTTGTTACTTAATCTTAAATCTAAACTGTTTGAATAAATCTACTTCCTGTTGTCGGTAGCATATTTAATATTTATGTGCTTATTATATTTACATCGTTACACTGGGAAAAATTAGCTTCAAATCATATCGTGGGCTCGATACTATGACCAGATTTCATGTTCTTATGTATGTAAAATTGAAATAGTTAGAAACATTTAACCACCCATTCGGTGGCAATTGTACATCAACACAAAATATTATTTTTTTAATTCCTCCTTTATTCCTTAGGAAAACATGCCTTTAAAAAAGATCAAAAATTGTTTAAAAGCCTCTGGAATACAGACTGTATCTACAGGTAATAAAGTAATAAGAAAAATAGCAGCAATTAATCACGTTTGTGCCGGTATCTTAGTTTTACATTGACACACTATGTAAACATTAAAGAAAAGGCGAGTGTGACGTTTAAACTTTGTGAAATTCAAGGGCACGACTCAAAGGTAGGTAGTTCACTTTATTCTTTAGCACTTCAAAATGATTTGCTTGCTCTTTGTGTGACTTGTTATCGTTTCGTCTTTGTTTGGCCTAAGGTTAAACTTTTATTTATTAGGGTTTTAGTGCATAATAGTTTTAAAAGATAAGGTGTAATTAAGTGCATTATTGAAGAAGGTCAAGATAATAAATTAATAGAATTTTTTCAAATGTGATACTAAGATGGCAGCCAAAATGCACAATTTCTATAATTTATTGTGTGTTTTATTGTAATGAGTGTAATGTAATTTAAGCCCTAGGCGGATAGAATTTTGTAATTGATTGGATAAATTGACACAATCGATCCCTTAATTGTCATTTTTTTAAACGAAATGGAATCAGAATATAAACAACACATTTAAAACGACGAAGACCATTACGCTATTTGAAAGGATCAAACGAGGTTTATGTGTAGACGCCTTTATGCCTCTTTTGGAAGATCTTTCAACTGGACGATTTTATTTTGCTACCGCGGTAAAGGTAATCTGCAGATTTGTACTTTAAATTAACAATAATGAAGTGCACAGCTGTCTTTAATGCAAATGTGTGAGATTAGGATAGGAAAACATTGAACTGGAATTCCAGAAACTTAAAACTAAGATTAAATAGATAAAAACAACCTTCAACAACTTTTAATATCTGTTTTGCATAAAACAACGGCTCTGTTTAAATTTAGAATATCATCAATGGACATCTTTAGGCATCAGCAATTACCCATTAAATTTTTTCTATTTCAATTGCACCCTGTATATCGGTGTATCGATAGGAAATGACATCAAAAATTAAGAAGTTGTTTTGCTGAATCCCGTCTTTTTATGCTATGGAATCAATTTTGTTATTATTATTATTATTCAACAAAATTTATTTATTCGTAAACTTCGTATTTGGAACACTACTTGAAACGTTTACTATTAAGGTTCAAACTTTGTTATGTCTACTTACTGCTTGACCTTTAGGATAGAAGCTAAGTACGTCAGAAAAGAAAATCTCTCTACAGTCTGAAATAAAAGAATTGAGAACTTCGAGCTTGGCCACTTAGCTATAAGCGATGCCCAAGTTAGAATCTAGTGGAGATCCTTAAATCACGTCCCGTTTTAATTAGTATCAACTAGCTTTTTGTGTCCATGGTAGAAATCAAAAACTTTGGAAACGTTGCAATATTACGTTTTGCATTGTAAGTATTTGATAGGTAAACAGACTCACGCTACAATTTTACTAAAGAAATTCTGAGATGTTCATCACTATCGATTTTTCTGCTGATTATGAAAAACATAGGTAACTGGTCAAAATTTCTTTAAATTCCAGACAACTTCTTCTCTATAAATTATTATAGCTTTTGATCGCCTGAAAGGTATTGTGACACAACACCAATTTAACTTAATTAAGTTGATGATGAATTGATGAATATTTAAAGTTTAAAATAAGTGAATTTGAACAATATTTGAAAAGCAATTGTTGAGAGATTCAGGGTGTTACATTTCCCCAAACGATGATATTTTCTCGGTGGTGCAAGCTGAGGGAGAAGCCGTAGGGTATGCATGTCATCACCTAAAAAAGAATGAGTGGAGAGCTTTGCAAGTTCGAGATGTTATACCTAGTTCGCATCGTGCGAAGAACTGATATAGAACAGTTTTTGCGTAAAAGGAAAGTGAAAAGAAAACAAAAAGTCAGTGATTTACGGCTGGCTCTAAAGTTGATACTTTACAACTCGTTGTCAGTGTCAAAAGTTGACAATTATAAACATTTGCAATAAATTTAACATGTCGATGATATAATGGCATAACGAATTCATGATACACATTTATGGTCTTGGTCATCTTCATCGTAAGGTTTACGGTACTCGCTGGAACTCGTAGCATAAATTTTCTGTTCCTAAAAAAAAGCTTCACTTTACACTCCTGTTAAGTAAGTAACTATTAAACTCTATATTATCTGAAAACTACTGTGTGATTATGCTCACAAAAACCAATCATAATATGTCTATAAGTGACAGTGAAATGTTTGATGAACGCTAAAACTATGAAGTGTATTAAAAGGATCGTGATTTAATTATTAGTAAAGAATCTAGTGAAGCTGGAATGTTAATACATGTGAAAAGAAAATGCATGACTTGTCAAAAAGATTTTGAGACAAACTTAAAGATTTATGGGTGCGCATGAAGGTCGACAGCGAAATGTTTTCAAATTGCTTTACAGAAATACTGACCAGTACCCAGAAATTATAATTAATAATAATCTTAAATTATAGGTGAATTTAATATGCCTAATCTGTATCCCACCAAAATGAAGCAATTAAACCCTACTCAAAAATAATTTATTAACTTTATAAATGTGTATATGTTAACTCAGTTGAATAACCTTGTTAATGCTAACGGTAGGATACTAGATTTTGTGTTATCTAATCAAAACATACAAACACGTAGACTTGATGAAGCTCTGCGCTGGTGCCGATAGATAATCATTATCCCCCTATAAAATGTAGTCTTTATTATAATAAAAATGATGGTAACAATGGTAACACCATTAAATACGTTACTGCCGACCGATATAACTGCAGAGAGGCGATTTTTTGTTAATAGAACCGCAGGTTAAAGGAAATGATATTTCTAATATTGATGAAGCGGTTAATAGGCTTTATAGCTTACTTTATGATGTACTCGAAAAAATCAAAATTAAAATATTCTCTCTGGCTTTCTGGACAGATTTATAAAGAACGTACTAAAAAAATTCGGATACGAAAACAATTCAAGGTTAATCCAAATGATGAACTGCTATTGGAATGCCCCAAACAGTTACGAAAGAAATATTATGAAACGACTGAACACAATATTAATAATTATGTATATCCTTTCTGGTCTATTATTCAACAAAAAAATAAATCAAATTTATTTTCAAATAATTTGCATTATGAAGGACATCAACTGCGACATAGTTTAGAAATTTCAAATGCGTTTGCCCATAATTTTGAATATACAAAATAAAAATAAATCGGAAGCTGTGTCAACAAACAACAAAACATATCAATGTCTGTATTTTCCATTAAAGATGAAGTCATAACAGCGTTAAAGTCTTGTAAAACAAAGCGATTAGCGGGACAGGCAGGCAGATCATCGATATTGTCGCGCGTAGCGCGACTGCTTTAGAGGCTGTAAGCCTCTCTTAAGCATTCGGAAGGTGGAATTATGGCCATTAACGCTGCTCGTCCCTTGAATGGAGCTGGTGCAGTTGGAGTTGATGT
The DNA here is from genome assembly GCA_011009095.1 of Ignelater luminosus. Classification (NCBI taxonomy): domain Eukaryota; kingdom Metazoa; phylum Arthropoda; class Insecta; order Coleoptera; family Elateridae; genus Ignelater; species Ignelater luminosus. The sequence goes on from VTPC01090600.1 coordinate 11,959, forward strand.
TAGTGGCAAGGCAGTGAAGTCGGCTTGGGACGCTGGATTATTTTTTGTTGGCTCGTTGGCTCGCGGCGGTTCTTGTAGTTGGTGGATGAAGTTAGAGCTGGTTGGTGTTGTTGTTGAATTGGAGTTGTTTGTTGAATTGTCGGAAGCCGTCATTGTGGGTTATTCTTTGATGCGGTGGAGCGGTAGCGGCGTTGGAGAAGATGTTGTTGTCGGCGAGGAGGTAGGGTGGATGATAATTGATTGGAACGGTGGTTGGTGGGAAAGGAGTTGATTGGATGTGGGTAACATTGGAGGGAAGGTGGGTGTGGTTAACGGTTTTTTTCAGAGAGGATTTAGGAAGGGAGTGGGATGGGAAGGTAAAGGAGCATCAATGCGGTAACGGACGGAAGCAGAAATTCAGCAGCTGGAGGTGGCGATACCGCGGAGCCTCAGGCGCGGATATCAGCCGAGGAGTTCTGGGAGTTGGCGACCTACCTCCCTCTGTAGGTCGATGGGATGAGGCTGAGAAAATGGATTAACTCTGCCAGCACCAGGTCCCGACCATGACCCGGCGGCACTTGCAGATGGAGTATGTGGGGTGCTGCTTACTATTCTCCTTCAGTGCATTACCTCACCGACTGGTTCCAGGTCGACCGTTTCGCGGGCGCTCGAGACCGGACTATGATTAGCGGGACTTGATCAGATCCCTATTTATATATACAAGGCATACTCCAGATTGTTTGCCCAACCAAAGGCTACTCCGTTTAATCTCTGTCTGTTAAATAACCGTTATCTCAAAATGTGGAAAATATCTAAGGTTTGTACAGTATACAAATCTAGCGACAAAAATAACGCCAATTATTTCCAAAGTGTTGCATAAGAAAATAATATCTTTTTTAAAATCGATTATTATGGGAGCACAACATACATTAGATTCATGCCTAACAGATCAGTTCGATAGAAATCAGTGAGAACAAGTACTTATTGTTAGTATATACTGATTTTACCAAAACGTTTTGAACAGGGTCATAGTATACTATTAAATAAATTAACTAACTTTGGCCTTTATGAACCTTTAATAAAACTGATACGTTCTTACTCAAACGACCTGATGGCAGCAAGCAGTGTATAATAGAAGTGTGTAGCAAAAACATAAAGCAACAACAAGGGTCCCTCCTTAAGGACCACATACACTTAGAATCGGTGCCTTTTTTTATATTTATAAACGTTGCATATGTTCGATCTAAGCTAGTGACTCTTTTACAAATGTCACGTAAAGCACGTTGAAAAGGTACAAAAGATGTTAATAAGGTCTTTGCATCTTAAAATCACCAGTGCCTATCGCGTCTGTGAACATTATGGTACATTACTTTTTATTTTATATTTTTTGTCCTGGTAGTGCTACTATATAGAATAATACTCTACAAAAACGAATCATGTGCTGCTCTTTTAGATGTGACTACCGCAACACATCTCAGCTTCTCCCGATCTGTCACCTTTGGGTTCGGCTGACAGTGATATCCAATCCTCATCCCACCCACGTCCATGAGCTCGAGGCTTCTCAGGGCACTCACACCACCGCTTCTAGAAATTCTCCACCCGTCCGCCACCGCGCTCGCCCCCAACAAATATTCCACCACATGCTTCACCTTTTCAAATCCTCCGCGGCACGAACAGGATTGTGGTTCTGGCAACAATTATTTTACTCACCATCCTACCTAAAATCCTCTCACTATTAACCGCAATCACCGCACTCTACACCAACTGTTCTAACTACTTTCTTCCGCTTAAAATCTTATTTCCACTTTGGTACGGGGAAACCAACCAGCGTTAAGACCACTAGCCACAACCAACATCAAGATTACCAGTCGTACCACAAGCCTCTAGTTACGAACTAAATTAGAGCGCCAGCATCAGCAGCCATCGTATCGCCACATCTCCAACACCACAGTGAGTCGTAAACCAACACTTATTTCAACAAGCTCACAACTCCAGATTAAAGAGGAATTAAATTTCGTAAATAGCCGGCTACCTTCGGTGACGAATTCACGTTGAAGAAGAAGACCGGTTTCGGAGGCTAAAATAAAATTTAAAAAACATAAGGAAGTACTCATCTCCCTTCCGATTAATATCATGACCTAATGCTATGGATCTCACACAACGAACGTAATATTAATGTTTTTAAAATAACTTTAATTATGTACAAATTATTTATTATTATTACTTTTATTCCGATATCTTACGCTATTCTCGAGATATTGGAAAAACAAGAAATTCTAAATTAAACTTTTGACAACCTGTATCTCGGAAACAGTGCACCGCAGGGAAAAAAGGTATGTCGCAAAGCAGATTTAATTTCTGTCAAGGAATGCGATACGTAAACATGACTATTGCAGAATGCTTTTGAGATATTTGAAAAACAGTGCATGGACTTATCATTGAATTTAAGAAGTTTACTAGAAAACGACTCATCCTACAGGAAAAGTGCAAGAACAGCTTTTCTTCTAGATCGATTGTTTAATCTAAAAATAGATATTTTAATGTTTTAGATACCTAACAATTTCTTTTTTTCAAAAATAAAACTACGTAGAATAGTAGACATCCTAAAGGAATAAATGCGTGGAAACTTTTATTCCGATGTCATACGTTATTCAAATCAAGTCAAATCAAATGTATTCATGTTAAATGTACAGAAAATACTTACATAGGTCAAAATACAAAATTAATATAATTTCGTCACATACATATAAATATCAAAATCAATACAGACAACCATGAAACACAATACAAGAGGGCATTACTTTTTTAAAATCTTGTTCACTAGCCCTTTAGCACAAGAATTCCTCAATTGAATAAAACTCTTTTGTAACAAGAATTTTCCGTTTTAATTTTGAATTTGGCGAGCAGCAAACAACCAATCTCACTGGGCAGACTACGAAAAATTCTTATTCCATAAAAATTGAAATAGTTACGTCTATAGTATTAAGTCTGAGGAATGCTCTGCATATGTTATTTTACCTTTATTACGAATATTATGCTCGTGCACGTTATTAATAGTAATATAATCATTTATTTTGCTTTCCATATACAGAAGGCATGTAGTGAGAGAAAGTTGAAATTCTCAAACGAATACAATCTAGATGTACTATTGGCTTCAAAATGAACTAGGGCATTTTAATTTTGCCATTGTAATATCTACATTTAATTTCGGCTAAAATACTGACATCTTTAAATCATAGTAGTTGGCTAGTGTCCTAGTTGATTTTGAAACCAATAGTACATCATCCCGCTAAGATTTATGAGCTATATTATGCATTACTATTCTTTGAAGTTCAACAACGTGAAGAGAGCATAATATGTGCGATGCTATTAGAGCATAATATGCACTAACAAGAACTGTGTCATCTAGTAAGTTTGCAATATTCCTAATAAAAATGTATTTTTGGAAAGCTTATTACATAGGTAATCAATTTGGTGATGTCAATTTAATGTAGAATCCAACCCAAATACAAGATTTGATTCACATAAAGTGAAAATAAACTCGACAGATTTATTTTCATTCAGGTGTAACTGGCCTAAATTAAACCAGTTAATGATTGCTGTAAGAAAATCATTCATCACCGCTAATAACTGATCTAAATTATGGTGATCATGTATAAGGGTGGTGTCATCCGCGAAAAACATCAGATGCTCAGTTGAAATATCGGACCCATTACTGAGCCCTGGGGTACACCGAAGGTGACATCACAATTATCCGAGTCTGTTCCGTTAAAATATACGTATTGTTTCCTACTATCAAGATTAAATTTTCAATAACTTACAATTAAAATTATTAATTTTAGAAGTTGTACGTCCATTAAATAACTTAGAGGAAAAATGATTAAATTTTTTATACATTTAGTTAACTCAACATTCATTCAATGGTGATCACTGCTTTCTTATATTAGAATATTATATGTAATTAAATTAGTTGTGAAGATTGTAAATAAACTGTTATTCTTTAAATAGTCAGAGTATATAGATTTGAAATAACTCTGCCACTGTCATTTATTGCTAACTTTGGAATGCTTAAAAAAATGATTAAAATCATTTACATTGAAATTCAACTTATTTGAATGTGTTGTGTTATTAGAATGTTATTGGTTAATTAATTTCCAATAAACTTTAAAGTTATGTTTAAAATCCATGATATAATTAGAATATTATGCAATTTTTTTCGAAATCAGCATTTCTTTTTTATATTATACGGTGTTCTCTGATTATATCACTAACGTTCAGATTTGGGAAGTTATCTTTCAATTCAATTCAAAGGAAAAGATAGTTTCTCATATTTCTTGATTTCTGTGTCAACCATGCTACCATGAGAGATTCTTAGAACAGGAAAAACAATATAAAAACCTTTCACTAATATTTCGAAAAATCTACAAAACGTTTGTCATTTGTCATTTGTCATTTATTCATTTAAGCTAGTATACAGAGTATTTGCACAAGTCAATAATACAATAAAGTTTAATACAGTGTAGAATAACAAGTCACTAATACTTAATACAATAAATAAATACAATAAAATACATAATGCAAATTATAAATTTTAAAAAAGCAGAGTAAATTTTTTTTTCTTATATATCACAGATCTCTCTTGATATGATAATAAAGCTGTATTTATTTTACATGTCTATGCTACAGGAATTCAATTCATGATCCATAAATTCCTGAATTGAGTAAAAGGCTTCACTTATCAGATATCTTTTAATCTTATTTCTAAACGATTTTAATGGCAAATTTACAATGTTCACAGGCAATTTATTGAGAAACAAAGGGCCATAATACTTTTTACTATACCAGGTGTATACCTATGAAATGAGACTTTTTTTTTCAATTTTAAACGTTTATTAACAAAAAATGGTTACAAATTTAATCTTCAAAATAATAGTTATCGCTAGCGACACATTTTACCCATCTCTCAGGCAATTTGTGAATGCCGCGCCAAAAAAATTGGCCGTCTTTGGCCACAAACCAATCATCGAGCCATTTTTTGGCTTCTTCGTGAGAATTGAAGCGCTGCTCGGAAAGTGCGTGGCCCATCGATGCAAACAAATGATAATCGGAAGGCGCCAAGTCTGGTGAGTAAGCCGCATGCACCAGCGGTTCCCAATCGTACGTCTCCACCAATTCCCGGGTCGCTCTTGTTCGATGTGGTGGTGCATTGTCATCAAGAAAAATTACTTTGTGACGCCGATCGGCATATTCTGGGCGTTTTCGGTGTATAGCGCTGTTCAAATCGGCCAATTGTCGTTGGTAGCGTGCACCGTCAACTGTTTCACCTGGTTTTAATAGCTCGTACCAAATCATACCATGCTGATCCCAGAAAACACACAGCATTGCCTTGCGGCCGAAGCGATTTGGTTTGGCCGTTGATTTTGGCTTGTGGCCGGGCGGACCATACGATCGTTTACGCTTGGGATTGGAGAAATACACCCATTTTTCATAACCCGTAACGATTCGATGCAAAAAAGACTTCCTTTTGAACCGGGAGAGCAGCATTTCACAAGTGGTTTTTCGGTTCTCTTGCTGCCTTTCAGTCAGTTCATGCGGCACCCATCTTCCGACCTTTAAAATCATGCCCATGTCTTTCAAACGTTTGCAAATGGTTTTTTGGGTCACTCACAACTGCTCTGCCATCATTTCTTGCGTTTGACCATCATCTTCATTCAACAATGCTTGTAATTCGGTGTCCTCAAACTTTTTCGGTGGCCGGCCACGTTCCTCGTTCTCCACGCTAAAATCACCACTTCGGAATTTTTCAAACCACCTGAAGCACTGTGCTCTGCTTAGAGCATGTCCACCGTAAGCTTCTATAAGCATTTGATGAGCTTGAGAAGCGTTTTTCTTCAATTGATAACAGAAAATCAACGATGTCCGCAAATCGTAGTTTGAAGGCACGAAATTCGACATTTTTAAGAGCGAAAAAAATGCGTTGTTGTATGAAACATCACAAACAATGAATTGAATATTGTTGACAGATGACAGACGAAAAAAATAAGACATTTGGGACAGTTTAAAAATACTCCTAGCGACATCTGTGGTCTAATAGCTGAAAGTCTCATTTCATAGGTATACACCTAATATCTACTTGAATTAAGACGCAAGTAATCTAAACGAATTTTAAAGTTATCTCTTGTACTATAATTATGAACATTATTTTGTGTATTATAATCGTCTAAATATTTTTTAGTTTGAATTAAGCTATTAAAAATATAAAGGGATGGAAATGTTAATATGCTTAAACTAATAAAATCTTGTTTTACATCATCGGTATAAGATTTTTTTGTAACGATACGTATAGCTTTTCTTTGCAGGTTGAAGATTCTATTAGCATGAGTAGAATGTCCTCAACATACAACAGCATAAGCCATGTGTGCGTTTATTAAAGCATAATATGCGGTTACAGCTACTTGAGTAGGTACAATATGAGTTAAGTTACGTAGAACAAATAAATTTCTTGAAAGAATTGTGACTAAATATTCAATATGACTATCCCAACTTAATACTGGATCTAACCATACTTCTAGAAATTTCACAGAATCTTCATTTTGATGATTTACAAGCGTTCGATGTGAAAAGATTAGTTTTTTTTTGTTTTATTTACATTTAATTTTAAACAATTTTGTATTAGCCAATTTTCGATTTTAGATTGATGAATGTTCATTTCATTAAACAAATTATTCTCATCTTGATGATATCGCAAGAACGTTGTATCATCAGCAAATAAAATTACTTTACCGGATAATATTGTCGTATGTAAATCATTAATATATATAACAAATAAGATAGGACCCAATACGGATCCTTGTGGAACTCCACAAGTTAATAATCCTTCTTCCGAGTAAGTATTATTTAGAAAAACTTTTTGTTTGCGACTTTGTAAATATGATTGAAATAGCCTAATATTGGAGGTATCAAAGTTATACAACTGTAATTTTTGTAACAGAGTATCATGATTGACGCAATCAAAAGCTTTCTGTAGGTCACAATACAAAGCCCCTACCCAAGATCCTTTTTCAGTACCTTCAATTACAAAATCTAAAAGACAATTTATAGCTTCGGTTACTGACCTATTTTTACAAAAGCCGAATTGTTGATTATACAATAGTTTACTAGCTTCAAAATAATCTACAATTTGATCTTTAATTAACATTTCGAATATTTTAGATATAATGGGAACAAGAGAAATTGGTCTATAGTTATTCATATCATTCAACGATCCCTTTTTATGTATGGGTATAACTTTGGAAATTTTTAAGGCATGGGATATATACCTTCTTCAATACAACCATTGAATACTTTAGTAAGCGGTGGTATGATTATGTTTTTAATACACTTAATTAACACTGCATTTAAATTGTAATAATCATGACTAGTTTTATTTTTTAATCTATTTATTGCATCACGCATATTATTTTCTGATACAGGTTGTATACTAAACTTAACATTTGTTTGTTGAATATTTGGACTGGAAGTGTTTTGTACTAAAGGAAGACTATTCAATACATTCTCCGGTTGTATTATAAAAAAATTATTTAATTTATTTACATCAAAACTAATCTTGTTTGAGACTATCTTACTCCTTCTGTTTTCATTAATTATATCCCAGTACACTTTAGGCTTTTGATTGCTATTATGGATTTGTTTAATGTACTTGTTACTTTTTGTCCGTTCCATTTCTTTTTTATATTTTACACGAAAACTATTTATAAATTCATTTAGTTTTAAGTTGGGAAAATCCTTATTTAATTCCTTTAAAAAATTTACATGCTCCTTCATTTTTCTTAATTTCACATGTACCATGTTAGTTTTTGATTTGATTTGATTCTATTTGTTTGAGTAACCACAGGAAATGCACAATTAACGTTTCTATTAAGATAGTAATAAATTTTGAAAATTTAGTATTAACATTAACATGAATTTCATTTACAAAATTCCAATTTATAGCTTCTATTAATTTAAAAAATCTAAATTTGCCTACATCTGTATAAGGTCTATATGAGGTGATTTCATCCTTCAAAGTAGGTTTGCATTCAATGGTAATAAATATAGCTTTATGATCCGATAATCCAGAATCCTCAACCCAAGTATTATACTGTCTAAAATTTCCAAAATTTACTAAGATATTGTCAATGCAATTTGAAAGTCTAGTCGATTCAGTAATAGTATGCACAAATCCATAAGAGTTTCAGTTGCTATATCAATATTTCTGCCAGGAACAAAGTTCCAATTTGTCTGTTCAATTATTTACCAAAATTCAGTTTTTCCAACATGGTAATAGGTCTAAATTCTGCATCGGCAACACTTTTAACAGTAACACTATTTTTTAAACAATTTACAGCAATATATCGGGATCATAAACCCGGATATTATAGAATCAATGCCCATTAAAATTAATGAATATGTTGTCAATGCAACATGATACCGTGTAGAATCGATTATTACACTAGCATACCCATAAGAAGTAAATAATTTTATAAAGTCTGAATTTAGTGAATTAAAATTTACATGAAAATCACCATTAATAATGACATTACGTTTGTTGTTCTTCTTTGTTCCTGCGATACTCGTATTGGAAAAACAAGCAATCTTATATAAAACTTTGATGACCACTATTTCAAAAACAGTGAGCTCTATGAGAAAAAAAGATTATAGGTGAGTAAGTTTAATTTTGGTAGGAAATCTACTGCCAAATATTTGCAGGTATATCGTTTACAGCCTGTATACCATATCAAATACAAGGAATTATAATATTATATATCATTAAGAATCCTTTTTTTAATTTTCGTTTATTCTTCTACTTTAAAATACGTTTGTTATGCATCTTCTTTCTCAGATTTTATGATAATGTCGTTTAATATTTCATTTTTCACGTGTATCACATTATAATTATAATTTTAGTTTGTAATATGAACAGGCTCAAACTTTGCTGTGTTAAGGTAATGCTTTTGTAAAAATAAACATCCTGTAGCCTATAATGGGCTATATGCTGTTGCATGCAGTTTAAATAAATAAATTAAATTAAACGATTCCTAATATTTTCTTGCAACTGATTTTCTTATAGTTCAACTAACGTCTGTAGAACTTTGTCCGTCACCGAAAACCCGGCTAATTTATGAAAAAAATTTAAAGTATATACCTATTTAAGAAAAAAGAAATCGTTTGTCTGCTAAGCCAATCCTACGATTGTTATAATGAGGTGATTAATTCTATTATTCAATCACTCAAGTGACTCAAGCTTGATACTAAAATTATAAAACAGTTTCTCGATCAGCAAGTAACCGTTGATTGGTCGAATTGCATCATTGATATTTGACAATGGCTTCAGTTTTCAAGTTTCTAGTATAAAATGCCAGATAATGAAACTTAACCTAACCTTAAGCATAAAGAATTAAATCATACTAAAACTCAAACATACAATTTAACCAGTCGATCAAGCAACTGCGTTTTATAATCACACTATCAAGCTTGAGTAAGTAATAGTAGACTAATAAGGGCCTTATCAATTACAATTATGTAAGGATTTGCTAAAACAGATCAGTCGTTTCTTTTTCCTTACATCTACGGATTACTTTAATTTTTTTCATTTCTGTTTGGTGACAGAAATTTTACACTCATCGATTAGAATAATAATGGTTCGTAAATTGAAAAGTGTCGATGACTATGCCTTTATCAGGTTCATTTATAATTACTTCTATAAATTAAAAGAATTCAGCATGTTATGTTCCTTTAGTATAAAATTCTAGATTTTGTTGAATTTTTGTATATTTTGTTTGCAGTATTAACAATTTTAAATTTCAGTTTTATTCTACAATTAACATAAGTGCGTTGTTTTGCTTCTTCTCTTGGCTTTTATTGAATTTCTGCTTTGGGTTGTACTCTCTACTGTCTAGTATTCGTTTTTATCTATTTTTGCAAATAATGAAATTTATTGAAAATATCAGACAAATATAATCACCGATTATTATGATTGTGCCCAAGAACAGTGTTGATGATTACGGGCTGCCGTCATGTCAGCAAAAGAAGCGCTTTTAAAAGAAATGTTGCCTTTGCATTTGTAGAAATTGACGTTAGCTGACAATCATCTAGGACCTATCAACGACAATACTACTAATCGTTGCTTGTTCTTGAATACAACACTTTGAAATTCTCGACATGGAGAAAAAACCCAATTATGGAGTTGGTTGTAAGAGAAATTAATTTCATATAATGATAAACTTAGAAAAGTTTAAATTTTTTTATTAGTAAAATACCTACATTTTTTCTATTTGAAAGTAGTTTGTATCAAAAAAACAAATCGTATTTCTCATACTAGAAAGAGTTTTAATATTTATTGTACTTGAATAAAAACCCAACCTGTATGAAGCTTTTAAGTAAGAAATAGATTTGCTGCATAAAAGTAATTCAGAAATATTAAAACGAATCAAAGGTGAGGCAATAGGGAAATGTTTAATATATAATTAATTTTGCACTATTGAGTATAGTAAAAAAAGTAAAAAAATAGTATAGTAAAAAATATTAATCCATGTATCTTACCCAGTCTGCAGACTACTAACACAAGAAATCACTTCCTCTTGTTAGGGAATTAACTATCAATATAACAAGCAGAAGTTTTCCTGTTCCTAATTGGCAGGAAGCCTTAAAATCTAAAGCAATATATTAGCACTTCTAAGATATATCGAGCATGTTACAAACAACTTCCAAGGAGAAAACAAAAACTAGTTACTAAAAAGTTTTTATATTCTCAATTAATTGTTTGAAATCAAGAAATAAAATGTATTCAGAAATACCACTCTCACTTTGTTTGAAACAATGGCATATTCTTTGATAAATAGCCAACCCCTTGCTTTCTAACTAAATTCTTCACCTCATCATTAATTGTTTCTTATACCATATTTCAGAATATTCATCCTTTCTGTCAAACTTTCTCCAACAAATTAAACAATTTTAAACCATTATACTACCCGCCAAACTTTATTTAAAGTTTTGTCGTCTCGAGTCAGTTTATTTAGATTTTATTCTCTAAAATTACAATGACAGCAGCACAGATACGGTAGGGCAACAAAAGGCACTGAATGCCTCATAATAAAATTAATAACGTGTTTTGTTTCCTGTGACAGTGCATTATTCATGGTGATATATTATGCCATTCGTAAATTACGAATATATATGAGGACTTATAACGATATATACCGAAATACGTCAAAAATCAACAGTATGGAATTAACACAATTTGTCAAAATGACCTTTTTTCATGCCCCTGTAAATATTCTACAAAATAATTTTGAATATAACTTAATTATAATTTACCATAAAGAGCGTCATTGATTTCATCTAAACAGAACTTCCTTTTGACTTGATTAAATTTCCTTTTATCTAATATTAAATTTAAAATGGGGCGGAAAATTGAATGAAACGTTAGAAGTGATAAATTTGATTATGATTTTCTTTTATTTCTTCTTTCCATTTATAAATCAAACATTTTGGATTTTTGCATACTTTTCACATTTCCCAAATTTCCAAATGAGTATGTACTAAAAATTCGTAAAAATTTCCCAACGGGCCTCCAATAGTTGAAATAATAATGTGTACATTACTAGATTTTGGTCAATAATTCCATTCCCGCAAGCCTCCATTCCTATCAGCAAGTTTGCCAAAACCTAATTTTGATACACAACCCTGCACTTTCGTATTACGCCAAATAAGGGAGAAGGTAATGGTTATCGACCCTCGCACACATGACTGAACTCCTCCGTAAAATCGTAATGGATTTAGTACCTAAGTAAGTGCATTCAGTTTCTAAACAATGAATCTGTTCTCCCATTCATTTGCGTAAAGCACTTAGGTATACTACACCTCGCACCTGCATTACAAACGTTGTAAATTTCGTAGTTTTAATCCAAAACAAAATAAAATCCTAACAAGAGCAAATTAGCAATTTTGTTCTCAAGGGTCCGGGAGGAAAGTTTTTAATTAAACCGTAATAAAGTCAAAGTTTAAGTTGGGAATTTAATGAAATCCCATTTAGCATAAATACTGAAAGCACAAAGAGTGCATTAAAGCTGGTCTAATATTAATTTCACAGTAAGGTGTAGAATAAACAAAAATTTGTTTTTTATGCATCTACTTGCACGTCTCCTTCGTAATGAGACATCAAGTATGCAAATGTATACAAATCCTCGTCATTTTACATGACGTTTATAACAAAGAACGAAACGCGAAGCTGTTGAATAGAAGGGGAAACATGGAAAGTGTTATTAGTAGAGTGAGCTTGCAATAAAACAGACAAGAACATATAATAAATTAGCGGGATGGAATATTGCTCCAATTATCTCGAGTAGCTTCTGTGAAACTAGGATTGAAATGAGAATTATTCCTCTTCTTAGAAAATTAGGCATCATTCACTCGAATTGAGGCGACTTGAAATTCAAAGCAGAACAATTTAACAGTGTAAGAAAGTAACACGTTTCTGTCCAATTAAATATTATACAAGCAAAAATTACATTGGAGGAAGATTTGATATGCGTTTATTTTCTTATTCAAATTTGATAGGGTTGTTACAGTTTGTTTCACGTGCTAATTGGTCTTCATTCGAGTAGTCTTAAAAGCACAACCCGTTGGGTTTACGTTAAACTGAATTTAAAACATTTGAAATTTATTCATTCTTCCTGGAAGTGCTGCAAGGGATTCGAAGTTGGTAGGAAGTATTTTAAAGATGGAAAAGGTAAAACAGAGAAACGGCACTTAAAACTTCAACAAATCAGACCACCTCTTTAAGATGTATTATTGCTGTATATAGAAATTCAGAAATATTTATTTGCATAAATATATTAAGATCTTTGCTCTAATTTTATCTGTTCTTCTTTAGTTATTGTAATTTAAATGAGAAAATAAATTTTTGGTAATCATCTGTATGCAGTATGCTATAAAAATAAAATAAAATAAAAACAAAGTTCTTATAATGTAAAATATTTCTATTGAAAACCTTTGCTTGTGCGAAAACAAATTTCGTTTAATGTTATTGTCTTACCAAATTGGTTATAAGTGATTGCAGAGATATTTGCAACTGCTGCCAATTTACTAGCTTAAGGGTTGTGGTTTGGCACGTAATTTATTGTAGAATTCACTGTGTTCGCTTACCATGGTTTGTTTAAAGGTTATTTTGATTAAAGTTTCAAATTTTTGCAAATTAAATTTTGTTGTACTTCTTTATAGGCCAATTACATCAAATAACTGATGATAAACTAGTTTTGAAATTGATGATTCTACATGGCAAGACATAGAATTATTACAAGAAAAAGTTTGGCATAAGTATCATCGTAGAGTCACTCCTTTTGATTCTGTACACCGCCAAAGCTTAATTGTACGATTTTACTTGGTACGACTGACTGTTACTTAATCAGATATCCATCAATTCCTGGACATCTTGAAGAGTAAAGTATATCTAAATGAAAGTCCTTTTAATTTCTGTGGTTTTTTTCTAAATCTAACCAAATAACATAGACCCTAGAGAGGGTAGGATATCTTACAAAAACGTTCCTCTACAATTCTTCTCTCAGTCAACGGTTCTGCAAAATTCTGGAGATTTTACTAAATGTTATTGATTGGTAGACCTTCTGCTAACGTTCAGTGCAAGAAGTGTATATTCCTTTAAAGCTCTTCCAAACCTATTATAATTTTCGGTTAACCTGTTCAACTCGATTCAGTACAACCAGATCTACGAAGGTGAATCGAATTTAAATGAGCCTTTTGTAATAAAAACTTATTTTTCAAAATTAATTCAAAATTACGTTTTTACTGTTTTTCTATATAATCACCCATCTTATCTATACATTTGTTCCAGCGGATTGTTAATTTTTTAATGCCGTTTTCAAGAGATGAGAAAGGACGTGTCATAAGCCAATTGCGCACGAATTGTTCCATCTATTCATTGTTCGTGAAGGGCCCACCACCAAGAGCTTCCTTGAGTGGCCTAAACATGTGGAAGTCATACGATGAGAGGTCTGGGCTATACAGAGGATGTGTAAGAGCATTCCAATGCATATAGGTTAATTTTTGTTGTGTTAAGGCCGCACTACGGGGTCTTGCATTGCCATGGAGGAGCGATACACTTCTAATAGGGATCCCACGCCTTTAGAAGAATTGATTGAGCACTTCCATGCGACATTTTAAGTTCCTGTGAAATTTGAAGCAGGTGCCTATCGCCTTCAATGAGTTCTCGAACAGCTTGGATGTTTTCTTAGGTTATGCTCGTGTCCTTTCTTGAACTCACTACACCAATGCTTCACTCGGCACCATTAAAGAGTACTGTCCCTGAACTGTGCGAGTAAACGACGATAAATGTCAGTCGCATTGACATTTTCATTAACAAGATATTTGATAATCACACGTTGTGCGACCACCATGAAGGCAACTGAAGGAAGGCCGAACTGAGGCACCAAAGCCGTTACTCTCTTCCAGATACCCCTCCCCCATCGACCACAGACACCTGTAACTGATATCGCATCAGAATGACGCGTAATTGCAAAAGGCTCGTTTACATTTGATCAAGCCTCGTAGTAATGCTTTCTTGTTTCTTCCGTTAGCATTTGAAATCAGTATTTATGTACATTTATTGAGAAAAGCTATACTTTAATATCAGTTATAAGTTCCAGAAATTCAGATGATTTTATATTGTTCAACAAGATCTGGTATTTTTTGGGAGAATTAATATCTTTCTTTAAAAAACTTTGAAGTTTTTTCCCCTTTTACAATTTCCTCTAAATACTATACTTGTTTATATCTTTTAGGTACTTTTTACCAATTCTTACATAGTATCTAATTAGACAACAGCAATAATTTTTTTACTAATAAAAACTTGTAAATTTTTAAACTATTTTTTGTTATGTGGCACTTTAATATCATACAACCAAAACTATGTTACCTTATTATTGAGGGACTACATTAAATGAAAGCCTCAAAGGTTAAACTAAAACCCCGCCCAGAAGTACTGGATATTATAGTTCTGATTAGGTTTGACAATTAAATAACTAGCCTTTGCTTATAAAATATATTGTATTGTAAGTGGAAACTAACACTAAATTCGCTCACAATAGTCGATCTGCAATTCAACGCACTTGCGCCACAGCCTTTCTTAATTTCCAAAACGGCAACAACAATTTTCTAAAGTTATGCTGTTTAGCACCGCGGTGGCGTCTCTTTCAATGTCTTGGATATAGTCAAATTTATTTTTTTCTATAGCAGATTTTAATCTGCTGAACACAACTCTGCGTCTTGAACGCTTTAAATGACGATCAGACTTCAGCAAAGCGCGCAAAAGTTTCACATTGGAGGTAGTTTAAACGGTAGCAAGTGCAGCTATCCTCTCGTCATGCGTACACACGTACCTTTAACAAGTGTTTTTGCACCTGATTTAATGAAAAATTTAATAACAATTCTTTGCTCAATTTTTGTATCATTTGTCATTTTCGTACGA
Organism: Ignelater luminosus; assembly: GCA_011009095.1. Taxonomy (NCBI): domain Eukaryota; kingdom Metazoa; phylum Arthropoda; class Insecta; order Coleoptera; family Elateridae; genus Ignelater; species Ignelater luminosus. The sequence goes on from VTPC01090600.1 coordinate 27,458, forward strand.
CACGTTAAATAGCTACTTGGTAAATACATATTACACGGTGACAGAAAAACAGAATCCGTTTTAAGGGTTCAATTTATCATCACAGAATTTGCCCGAGAGTTCAAGCTACCACATAGTATGAGAATCCACTTCCATGGTTCAAACCAACTACACTCGAATTTGTCTTAAGAATCCAACTACTGCCAACCGAATTGCTAACAAATCAAGACATCCAAATACCAAGCAGCTCGTCACGTTTCGTAATAATACAAGACGGAAAAAGATAAAGATGCTAATACATGGCAACTTCTAGAACTATCAGTCACGATTCTTTGCGAGATGTTTTGGATCACGCCATCCAACATCATGCCTTAATGAGAAAAAGAACTCCTGCCAAGACTGTATTCAACCTGTTAGTGCTTGAGCAACTCAGACATTTTTCACAATATTGATTTCAATATAAGGTCATCTTAAAACCTGACAACGCGAAGTTAACTCTACGTCATCAGAACGATAGCTAACTTATGATAAAAGCAATTTGTTCTCTACTATCAACAAACACCTCCAGTTCAAAACAAAAGAATGTAGCTGTAACCCAGACGAGCAATCAACACGGCGTTATAACATAGTAACACCAGTCATGGAGCAGCTAGATATTATCTTACCAACATTCTTGGCACGACGTCAACTCACTACTCTAAACTCCAAGAATGATTCACCATCATTAACTGTTGAGAGACCAAATCAACAAATCTGTATTCCAATTTTAATTCAGCATTCCGTCAACGCCACACTCGATATTGACTAACCTTCTACAAATCCTTTACGGACCGCTACCAATCGGAACTCAATAGATCTAAGATATTATAATCTTAACTTCCTTTTTTTTTGTTCTAGGTGGATACTTACGTAATGGCTTAGCTCAAATTTGGTGCCTACACCAAAATTTTATTTACAACCGTTCAAATATAAAAATCTTAAAATAGAAACTATTGAAATAAAATTAACCTTAGGTAACCACACACCTATATCGAAGTAATTATCAAACAATAAAATATAGCCTAAAAGCAAAATTGTAAGATCCAAGTATCAGTTTTAGTTTAAAACATTTTTAAGTTCAATAATTATAAAGGTAAAGAAACAAAAGAACTGATGATTAAATCTATGTTATTTTATCAAAACTAATACAACTCAATTAAAAAAATTAAATAGACTACAAAGATTAAACTTTGCAAATTCTATTAGGTAATCCAAGATTACTTTATTTAATCCGTTAGGAAAACACCCTAGGCAACAACTTCAAAATTGAATTTTCTCTATTTTCGAGAATCAGTGCAAGATTTAAAAAAAAAGCAAAAACAAGATAATCCGATTATAAATTCCTATCACTGTTAGTTACAGATACGTTCCCGAATGCTGTACCGAATCATCAAAATTAATTTTAAAAAATAAAGAAAATACAAAAGCATTCAAAGCAAATATATAACTTTCAATTTTAAAAACAGGATAGTGCTTTAAAACTGCCTGAGAATAAATATTTTTTTAAAATGTATAATTTAAAAGATGCCCTACAAAACGTAAAATTGAGCCTTTGAATTTTCTTTAAAATTAAACCCAATAATACAAAATTTTGTTAGATAAAGTTTTAAAGGTTGCTAGTTTTAAAATATCAAAATTCTTGCTAAAAACTCAAACTATGTTGTTTAATCAGTAACCCTAATGCGTTAGAATCGAAGAATGTAATTCGTCTAAATACTTAAATAAATTTTTTAAGATAACAGCCTTGTCCATCTGCAGGAGAAAACTACTGAAATTTAAAAAATAAATCTCTCACTGAACGTCTGCGGCTACCTCAATCCCAGATGATGCCGGAAAAAGAGCGGCACACCACTACGACAAGGATCCATTGGAAGGTCAACTGCAAGTACCCCTGAATTCATCAATCGTCAACTGCGGGCCAGCAAATTGTCCAACAGTGGTATCGGCAAAAAGAGCTAGTCACGAAAATTTTTAAAATCGCATAATTTTGATAAAAAAAACTAGCTTACCTTCTTTTTTTTCAAAACTGTCACAAATTAATATGACAGAAGGAAGCCTAACTCTCTGGGACTGGCTTTCCAGAAACCAAATAATGTTTGATCCCAAATGACCAGAGGGACAAGTAAAATATATCACTGACGTTTACTCAACTTTACCCGGAGCACGCACTTGATTGCACACGCACAAGGCGAGGGTGTGTAATCCTCATAACTAGCACCTACCACAACACACCTTTTCTCTCACAACATCTTGAGTGAAAGTGACTTTGCAGGGGAATGTTGAAAAGGGATTGAAGCTTTGACCTCGAATTGTTCAACCAATCAATTTGAAATTGACAAAGATTTAAAGAGGGAAAATGTAGTATCCAGCGAATTGACTCTAGGGATGAAATCAGACGAAAACCCCATTGGTCCGTGATACTTTTCAGTCAGGTCTTTTCAAGGATATCAAAAAATGCTATCGCGTGGAGGAGGTTAAATTTCTGGACTACTGATAAGTTCAAAAGAAAGAAAGATTTAAATGTTTTACCTTAGAGAAACAACTTTTATTTTTAATAGTAAAAGCAGATTTAAAAGTAAATTAAATTAGCAAAACTGTTAAGATTCAAAATTATTTTAAGAACTATATTGGAGGAAACAGAAAGTTAAACTGCTAATACATATGTCAGAACAAACAAATTATGATTATTTTGCTAAAACGATTAAAGATCTAGAATAAGGTTACAAAGACCACATTTAACAGAGATTAAGCAAAATGATAAAAAAATAATTTTATCCTATCTTTTTTTAAATAGAAAACTAAGAAAGAAAAAGATTATTAGCTGGAAAATGCTTATTCAATCGTCATTAAATTAAATAGGCCTAACAAAAGATAATGGATGAAGACACCCATTTTTAAGACAGTTGAAGTGAAAATATCATAACCGAACTCTTATTATGAAAAAACACCCAAGATCTCTGATTTTTTTTAATACAAATTTAATTTGTTTATATTCAGAATGGTTTTGATCTTACGAAATATCTCGAAAGGTTAATAATTAAATCTAATTGAATTTGTTGTTTCTAAAACGGTATTTATCGGTAAAATATGACCACTCCTTGGTGATACATAGTGATCTCCTAATATATAATGTTTATTTATAAGATATATACGAGGTCTGTTCAAAAAGTATCGCGAATTTTGTGTTTTTTCAAAAATTATTTATTTATTCATGAATATCTATTTTTCCCCTTCAAAGTAATCCCCATCAGATATTATACAATTGTGCCAACGTTTTTTCCAATCCTCGAAGCACTTCAAAAAATCATTTTTTGTGATCTTGTTTAGCTCCTCCTTCGATGCCGCCTTTATCTCCTCAATCGTAGCGTAGCGTCGTCCTTTCATGGGCCTCTTCAGTTTCTGGAACAAGAAAAAGTCACAGGGGGCCAGGTCTGGGAAATACGGTGGCTGCAGCATCATTAGTGTGTTGTTTTTGGCCAAAAATTCACGCACAAGCAACGATGTGTGAGCAGGGGCGTTATCATGGTGCAAAAGCCAATTTTTGTTCTTCCACAAATCCGGGCGTTTCTGTCGGATTGCTTCGCGCAAATTGCGCATACCTTGCAGGTAATATTCCTTATTGACCGTTCTACCCTGTGGCAAGAACTCATGATGCCCCACGCCCCTGCAATCAAAGAAAACTGTAAGCAAAACCAAAAGCACGCTCTTCGTCGTTCACATCTTCTCGGCCCTCTGAGAACATTTTGTACCACCGACAAACGTTGCTTCGGTCCAAGGTAGCTTCACCATATGCCACAGTCAACATTCGGAATGCGTCCGCGCACTTAATTTTGTTTTTCACACAAAATTTGATACAGATTCTTTGATCTATTTTTTGGAATAGGCAAAAATCGAAGACGAGCCAAAACACGTACAAGCAAAACAGCTGTCAAAAATTAACTGAACATTCAAAATGGCCAAACTTGTCGGCATAAGTGAAGGACATGAGTACCAACATAACGCCACAAACAAATCGAAAATTGAATATACGTAACCAGCGGAAATTTAAAATTAGTGATACTTTTTGAACAGACCTCGTAAATATAAAAAAAAGTCTTTGTCATATATAATAAGTATAAAGTGGAAAATTTTTGAATGTGAGATAAAGATAAAAATTCCAGATTTTAAGAACTTGGAACGCTCAAAAATCTATTACAATATTCAGTCGATTATTTATTTGATAAAGCATCTAAATCAAATATTACTAGTGTACTTTTAAAAGGTCATTTTTACAGCTTTCTATCTTATCCTTCTTTATGTTAAGTAGATGGCAGAAGTTTGCTCATATATACAGGGTGAGTTTTTTCCGATGTTTAGTATGGGGATCTCGGAAACTAGCGGAGATAGAGAGACGATTAAATGAGGAAAGACTTGTAGTTTTACAAGCTCAATCTAATGAGCTTTTTGTTTTTTGGAAAAATTCATGGCTAACTAGATATCTCGCAAAAATAATTTTTTTGTTATTTTGTTTGGTGCCTACAGCTCTGTTATTACTGACTTTAGAAAAAAATGTCTAAAGGAAAAATTTGTAGGTAATTATGTGCTGAATAATACATTTTTTATTTAAGCTATAATTTTTGAGTTATGGCATAAGCTTGTATTTTTTCTAATGGAAACCATAGTCGGCCATAACTTTATAAAAAAGGCCCTTTTTCAACGATTCTAACGATATATCACTTGACATAGTTATTTTTATAAATAAATAAATTATGGCCTTGTTTTTCTTTTCATTTTTGAACTGTTCAAGTAGTACGCTATGGAAACAATGCTAGATGCACGCATCGGGTCTAATAGTAGAATTCAAGTTAGTTAATAAAATTTTTATTTTAATTTCGAAATTATAAACATAATTATTTTAAATAAAGATAATTTCTGAAAAACCAATAAACAGACAATGACAAAAGATAAATTAAGAAACAATAAAGGAAATTAAGACATAAATAAAGTAGTACCAAAACAACTTCATTAAAGTAAGTATTTAAGACTAAACATGTTCAAAAGATCCAACATTATGATTAATATACAAGTTACACCTTTTTAAAACCAAATTTGTTGCTTTTCTAACGGAACGTACATCAATATTAGCAAACATTTTTAGTACAGCTTCTTTAAGGTCATCTACTGTGTCGTGCGACTTTTGATATACTCTATCTTTTCATTTTTATGACACAAAATGTAACAATCATATCACGCTTTTCTTGATTAGAAAAATTCATATTGATGCTTTACAAAACCAAAATCAACATTAATTAGAAACTAAATGATTTGCACCTGTCAATAGGTAATTGTCGTTTGCATCTGTTAATTGTTTCCATAGCATTCTATGTTAACAGCATTTTTAATTTTTAGTTATACCTATAAGTGAAGTACCTATTTTTATCTAAATCTGCTTTGTTCACTTACCTTAAATACTTTACTTACTTCAGTTACGTTGGTTTGGTACTACTTTATTTATATCCTAATTTCTTTTATTGTTTCTTAATTTATTGTTTGTCAATCCCTGTTTATTAGTTTCTCAGAAATATTTTTATTTAAAATTGTAACTCCAACGGAATACACATTTCACACCAAAATAATTATGTTTATAATTTTGAAATTAAAAGAAAAATTTTAATAACTAACTTCAATTTTTTTATTAAACGCGATGCACATCTATCAATTGTTTCCATAGCGTACTACTTGAACAGTTCGAAACTAAAAAGAAAACAAGGTCATAAGTAATTTATTTATAAAATTAATTATGTCAAGTGATATATTGTTAGAATCGTTGATAAAGGGCCTTTTTTATAAAGTTATGGCCGACTATGGTTTCCATTAGATAAAATACAAGCTTATGCCATAACTCAAAAATTATAGCTTAAATAAAAAATTCGGTTAGACCGTATTATTAAACACATAATTACCTACAACTTTTTTCTTTATACATTTTTTCTAAAGTCAATAATACCAGAGTTATAGGCACTGAACAAAATAACAAAAAACTATTTTTGCGAGATATCTAGTTAGCCATGCATTTTTTCTAAAAAACAAGAAGCTCATTAAATTAAGCTCGTAAAACTGCAATTCTTTCCCCATTTAATCGTCTCTCTATCTCCTATAGATTTCGAGATCCCTATACTAAACATCGGAAAAAGCTCACCCTGTATTTGAGTCGTGTTTACATTTAGTTTAATTTGAATTTTAATTAAGTGTGAATCTAAAGATAAAAAACTGGATTTTGTGACATCATTATCAACATGGCTGACTGGAAGTAAATATCAAATGTACTTTTATTTTTGTTAATTTTACGTGGTTTATTATTATCTCAGATGACTGTATGATGTATAGGATAGGTTAACTTACGTACAAGTATAGCTCGTATCTGTAGCGGTAAATAGCGCTGTCCTTTTTAAAGGAGACTAGTGATGTATCTTACTGAAGACAATAAAACATGCAAATTTTTCTTCTTCACTACACTGCTGTGGAGAAGCGGAAGTCATCATTATGATTCAATGCCCTTTTGACAACCTCCTTATTACTTTCATTGTTTCATTATTATAGTTATTAAAAGAAACCTTTTTCTTTGTATGAACTGTTAGAAGAGGCAGAACGCTTTGGTGATACGGATCCTGCAGCACCACTGAATATTGTTATTTTTTCTCCAGAAAATGCCACTGATGACGTGACTGATGGAGACTCTTGTGAAGATGAAATTGTCACGCTCAGTAATCTCCCTGGTGCCCAACTTAGACAAAATGCAGAAATTATGTGTAAAACAGATCATTTTAATTCTGAAAGCCAGTTACCTTTGATGCGTACAACCATTAGATATGAATATTTTGAATCGGAAGATGAATTGCCCCTGTCGAGATTAATGAAGAATTGAGAAAACACGAATCCAGATTCAACGGTGGTCTCACAAACACAAAAAGTTAAATCATTTTCTTGAGAAAACCAGAATGTGCAAATAAAATAATTTCCAAAATTGCTATCTGTAGCAGAATCAAAAAATAAATATATGCCTTTAGAACTGTTTGAATTATTTTTCGATAACAAAATGATTGAAATGCCGCAGAAACATACACGTGCATATGCTGCTTAGAAAAATTGTGTCGAAGATATAACCACTGATGAAATTAAATCCTTTGTTGGTATTCTTTTTTTTTCAGAGAATACGTGAGTGTTGCAAGACGATTTATGTACTGGAAAACAGCAGACGATACTAATAATAAATTAGTAAAATCTGCGACCGATTTTCTTTTATAATATCCATTGTTGTGATAATGGACAAAAAGGATATGCATTTGTTTGATGGTTTAAACGAACGATTTGTTAGTGTTTCTCCGATAGAGGAAAACCATAGCATTGATGACGGCATGGTCCCATATTATGCGCACCACGGCTGTAAGCAGTTTATCCGTGGTAAGCCCATAAGATGAAGCTACAAATTTTGAACGGCCACTACACGTTCAGGGTATGTTACCTGATTTGATCCGTACCAAGGTGCTACCCTCAACATTACCTGAAACTTACAAAACTTTGAGATTAGGTTCTAGCATTATTCTAAAATATGCAGATGTGATACAGTCGTTTAGAAAAGATGCATCTTTCAACTTTGATAATTTCTTCACATCTTTGCCATTACTAAATATATTAGCAGCTAGGAATTTGAGAGCTACAGGTACTATCAGAGAAAACAGACTTGGAACCTGTCCGCTATCTAATTCTGCAACGCTTAATACAACTAACAGGAGAACTTATGGTTATGAATCTACCATTAGAAACTCCAACGGTGTTCTAGTCTGCAAGTGGACTGATAATAATGTCGTGTCGATTTCTTCAAATATATTCGTTATTGTCAAAAAAACAAAGAAAGTTTCACTTAATCAGCCAGCTTTAATAAAAAACTATAACATCAATATGGGGGGAAAGTAGATCTGTGTGACCAGAACATAGCACTTTACAGAATCTCAATACATGGCAAAAAGTGGTATTTTTCACTTATTTATTTGCCAATGCATTGATATGGCAGTGCAGAACGCATGGCAGATTCATAGAACTCAGGGTGGCAGATTGGATCATTTGAACTTCAAGCGATCTATTGCTACGAATCTCTTGAAAACACACAAGAGAATACCAAAAAGAGGTCGCCCAAGGACATCTATTTCTGCTCGCGCATTTTCAAGGTTTGATCGATTGCATCATATCATTGTGTACCAGGATAACCAGACCAGATGTGGAATCTTCCACAAAAAAGTTCAATTCAGATGAGAAAAGTGCGACATCGGGTTGCATCCTAAGGCATGTTTCAAAAAGTACCATACTACTTAAGCTATTAATTTTATTATTATAATACTTTATTTTAGATCTTTGGCAGAATTTGTTTTCTTATATATCAATAAAGAAATGTTCATAGAATTATGATTAGTACTGTAACTCTTATTACTAGTGTCCTTCAAAAAGGACACCCATTTTCTCTTACTAACTACAATCAAAGTCAAAATATTGTGGAAAACTAATTAATACATCCTACAATATCATAAGAAAAAACTATTTTTATACAAAAATGTAATAATAAGTAATTCAGCAATATCTGGGTTAAAAAATCATCAACTACTGGTTTATTATTAATACAGGAGAAATAAAGATTTAAAAAAAAAGAAATGCCTTCACTAGAGGTAGAATATGGATGCTACAACCCCTCTCAATGCTTTATCTTAAATGAGTTTTGAATACATATAGAATTTAGAAACTACAAATACAAGTGGATGAGATCAGAAAACGGAATCCCGTCTAGAATTTAAATGTGCTTAAGACTGATTATTTCCTGAGCGTTTCTACTAAAAATGAGAAAAAGTTTAGGAATAACAAAAATCGAGTTTTGAGGTGAATGTGAATTTAAGTTTAGTAATCGCAAACAGACAGTTTTTCCAGTACCGTTAAAAGTCACCATTACTTGTAACCAAAAACCATCTGAAAGATAATACTGCTTGTTGATTTGGCTTCTGCGCAAATTTCTGATGGGTGGGTGGGTGCTAATTTTCAACGTCTTTCGCCCATTTTCTTGAGCTTAAATTTCTTTATGCAATCTTCAAAATACTTGTAAAAATTCGCTTTCTACTCAACTGCACTACCTATATTCATTTATCAAAATGAATTCGTTGTATTACCAACGAATCAACGAAGAGCTGATTCCGTGACGATTTGTAATTCTATTTGTGGGCCAAAAATTTTAAAGCAAAGAACTGTTAGCTTTATGAGTTTTCCACCTCACTAAAGTGTTTTGCCTGCCTTGCCAGTAAGATATGATTTCTATAGCGCATTTAAAGACAACTCACAGTAACGTACTACTTTAAAACCTTTTGATTTCCACAAATATAATTGGGAAGGGATAATATGTTACACCAGTGATACACGTGATTCATTTATGACATTGAACGCCAAATTTTATTAAAAAGCTTAGATATATGTGGTTACCATAAAATAATAAAGTTACTTGCTACACCAAGAGAAGAAAAAGTTGTAAATTGCAAAAACAAACCCAAACGCAAAATGCAAAATTATTAACAAACAAAAGTAAAAAAAAGTTGTCAGTAACAATAAGTAAAGAATTTAGGTGAAAGAAGTGTTTGAAATAAAGGTGTGAAACATTCTTTTTCTGGTACTTTCCAAGATTTTGGTATAATTTTATGTCTTGTTATAGTCAATAGTCTTTGCACTAGGTATTATTTTGTAGAGTTGGAATTGGATTTACTTTATCATTTAAATCCTTTCAGTTGTAAATTTAATCCTTTCAGTTGTAAATATTATAGTTAGAGGTAGTTGCAGTTACAGATTGAGATATATAAAAGCAGAAACATATCTAGTTAATTAACTCCATAAATATTTCTTTCCTTAAGAATCTTTTATTGTATTGACATCCAGTTTTTCTTAAAATATTTTTTAACATTCATCTTTCGCGAATTCTGTGTTATTACTTAACTTAAAGACTGAACGATAAATTTTTGACTTGCACAGGAACTTTCCATTGATCTTAGTAATATGGGCACTATAGAACGGTTGCTGGTGTTGCTCAGATGTTGGATTTGAAAAAACGGCTCAAGAAACAAAACAGAGATTTTGATAAAAAAATCTGTTACTGATTCTGCAAGGTCCTCGTACGTTAGTAATGAGTAAGGCAACCTTTTGTTTTAACATCAAGTTAATTCCTCTGTTTTTAGATTATACAAGACGTCCATGGAGTGCTGCAAACTCCTAGGTTTTTAAAAACAATCAAAGATTTAGGCTTGGATGTAGTTTGTATTTTTTCTACTTTATTATAGTTCCAAAATGGATTTCTACAATATTCGTATCTAACAATTCCTTTCATTCCTAACTTGTTAGAGAAAGTAAGTAAGTGCCAAAAAGCTTCATATACTGAAAAGCAAGATTTCAGATAAGTTTATCAAGTTGATGTTCTTAGACTTGTCTAATTACAGTAACTGTTACGTTTCTCAAATCAATTTCTTATATGTAATTTAGTTACGGGTATAGCGGGAGTAACAGTCGTTTAAAAATAGTATCCAAAATGAGGTTTTTCTTAATTATTCCGTTTCAAGATATCGCGATCTTGAGTCAAGTTACGGGACCTCTTCGTCTTTATCGTTTTCTAGACGAGAATCGATACAGATGTTGCTTAATGTTAATAGTAAGGTGTGGCGGAGCTCCATAATGTATAAACCAGATGTTTCGCATTTTCAAATAAGATACCTCTTCTAACAGATCTGTTAGAGCATTTTTCAAAAAAGTTAGATAACCTGAACCATTTGACAGACATAGCAAACAGTCTCCAAGGATTCCTACCCAAATATTAAAAGAAAGTTTTTGCTGATGACTTGATTCAAAGATTATATGCACGTTTCTTCATCTACTACGTCTTAACGCTTGGATTGTTTGTTCAGATAAGATCCATTGCTGTTTTTCCGGCAAGATCTTGATAATGATTTCTATATTATAATGTTTCTTCGTTCAACGGTTTTACTTAAAAGAGCTTCTCGCTAAGATAATCTTCCTTAGTTTTATTAAAAATTCTAATGCTGAGAATCAAAGGCTCAAGAAATGTAAAAAATGCTGAGATTTAGCACGTTTAACATACCGATGCTCATCTTTCGTGGGTTTACTCACAATTTAGTTTTTGAGATGATCAAGATGATCAACACATTTTCGGTACTATCGTCAAACAAGCTGTGACTCCTATAAAAAGCGTTTTTGGATACGTGTTCATCGGAGCTTTTCTTCGCATTGCATCATTTAGAATCATCTGCTACAATATATTAATTCTATTAGCAGACATCTTATATGTTATGTTATAGAGTTTTGAAATTTTGACTTTGCCTCATAACAAATAATATCTTCTTACTATCCGCATTAAGTCTTATTCTATTGGCAATTTTGTCTCACATTTATGGCCGTTGAGTAAACCGGAGAGCATTAACTTGAGGCAATTTAAGTTGTAACGGTGTTACGGAAGGCTACGTTACATTTAGAAAATTTCAGCTTTAAAATGTTTCAAGTACAGGAAAGGAAGAAACAAAAGAGTCTTAAAAAAATTAAACTTACATCAGAGTGTAATTCTAAACTCTCGATGCGATACCACAGTACGAAGAAAGTGGTTATCAATCGCGTGATGTTGTTTTGGCATATTTTTACGACAGCCTATGTGATATTGTTAAATCAACGATAACAAAAGTAAATACATGAAAATCTTTATCGTTTCGAAAAGTTGTACTGTATCGCAAATTTAGAATTGCACACCATTTTAAAACACTTTACTGCAATTATTAAAAAAACAGAATAAAACTGTTAACTTATCCCACAACTGTAGGTATATGGACTTTTAATATTCGTATGGTAATATATAAAAATTCTATCCACTTCTAGTACAACCAAAATTTCGCAAAGGCAACATCATCTGTTGCTAACAAAGTAGAATCTAACATTCAGCAGCAATAAATTATGAAAAATGGACGCTAACACAGAATATTATAAAAAAAATTAGTGGGCAACAAAAGGATAGTTGTTACATGTAAAATCTATCTGTAGGAAAAGAAAAGAACAAATTTGACATAAGACAAAATTCACGAACATGGGTTGATGCACAGTGTCACTCAACTTGACACGGACTGATCGTATTACGAGCCAGTAGATGGAAGTTGGCATGAAAGATGTTATTCTGGAAAACGTACCCAAATACAATAAATTACCGATCCAAACAGCAGGATCGAGTAATAAAAGAAAACTCTTTAAGGTATTTGGTGTTATGGTAATAAAAGGTTCTTAATACACTCGGTTATAAAGTAACCCATATATGGAGTTGACACTTCTTAAAAGCTCGTGTGAAAAACAACTACATACTATAAATATTTTTAGCTCTCTTCTGGCGTATTCATATGAACAATAAAAACGTTTCCCACTAAATGTATTACCCACCACGGCAATAATGAATAACCCTTAAATTGTTCCACACTGTACCGCATCACTTAACAGAGAATAAAATTCAATCTTGCTTTACGTTGGCGTAACGCTCTATAACAGTAATCCATAACAGAAAAAAAAATCACGGCATAAACGAAGATAAATTGCATTCCAGACATGTTTTTGTAATTTGCAAAAGCGTGTTGAAACATTTAAAACCGACAAAACGTTTTTCACCCAGTAGTAGTTAAATATAAAATGCGGTTTGAACAAACTTAAAATGAAACGTTCGCTTAGATGGAAGCATCTCGTTTCCATTTTAATAGAATTGTTTTCCATTAGTGTAACTTTATTGGCATAATTTATACAATAAGAAATTCCTAAGTAGTTTTACTTAAATGTATTCATTCAGTAATGGATACAATTTATAATGCTTTCGAATATCGCTTTAATCCTTTTTATGTGTTTGAGCTATTTAAAAGGAAAACTGTCAAATTAATATTTTGTGTCATAATTTGAATACTATTATGTAGAAATACATGTTAGTGACAGCAGCGTTTGATTGCATATTCGTGGGTGCTTAGCGATCTCATTTTAAAGATCTAACCTTCACAGGTTTTACCACAGAAATTGTAATTTGCACTTTTATAGTCTTCAATAGACTTTTAATGTTTCTTATTTCAAGCCTTTTTATTCACCTTTGTTACTGAATGGCTCTTGGCTTATGGGATTTTTTTGTTATTCTTAGCACATTTATATTGCCTATCTCAGTTTATTCTTTCAAATTTTAACAAAACGTACATTATCGTTATGTTTGAAAAGGTTACGTTTAAAGTTGCACAGCCGTATACAAAGCTATCAGTTTTGAAACAGATAGTTTGTTTATCTTTAGGAATTTGATACACTTTCTGGGTAATAGTAAAATTTTATTGTTTGGATTCTGATGCTATAGAAACATATAGAGCTGGTACGATTCAGAATGTATCGGCTATAATTGGTTTTATGTTTTTCTTTTATTTTGTAAAATAAATTAAAAACTGCCTCTGATAATGTTATTATCTTATGCTATTAGAATAAAAATGCAAAAAGAAATAAAAAACTAACCTGTTATGATAAAATGTTTCTATAATAGCCAAAGACGCACGCCTAAAATGAAATTATTTTGTTTCGGAGCAGTTTTTATATAACACAGGTACACATGCTTAGAATAACAAACAATGAACAATTTATTCTTTTTTATTTTACCCTATATTATCACAAGACATGTTATAAATATTTGACAAGGTAAACAATACGAATTTCTTCTTAACGGTGTTTATTTCCCTTACTATATCGTCTGTGTGTGTTTGTTTTTTATATTTTTAAAAGAACCCAAACATTTTATATTTTATTTAAACCCTCTAGCTACGCAAAAAATTTCTCAAACTAAATTTATTATTGTCCTACGGCTTCTTTATAAACCTTGTCGCTATAATCTACTAGCGTGCAGTATTACCTACCACCATAAAAACTGCGATAAAAGAAACGCATGTCTACGGAAACCTATTTTTAAACATTTTCTTTGAAAAATTGACAATAAGAGTTTGCTAAAGCTTCCCCGGAAAATACGTCGTCAAATAATTTATCAAAGGTAGTTCCAACATAAAAAGAAGATATATCGTATGAGTTCAGGGCTAATCCTCAATTTTCACAAAGGATTTAAAGAGTATTGCAGTTATTCATGGTCTAACGTGAGTTAGAGGGTAACCATAAATCAGCTTAACTCCTCCGTTTCTGCGCCAACGTTGATCGAGCTTGTATTATAAATTCATAATTAACACTCCATAGCACGCAATGCGACTGCTATTTTTCACCTGCTTCAAATATCTGTCTAACCGGTGAAATGTATGGATCACTTTATTTGTAAAGTTAAAACAAATATAAATTGCCCAAGTTCCCTTTTGAAAAACAACGCGGCAGAAAAGAATTGTAACATTTACCCTGCAGCGCTCGTAAAGTTTATTAAATTTGATTCAATGAAACTTCGCTACTACTTCTCACCCTGTTTTATAAGAAAAGTTTCCGAAGTACATAAATATTTACTTACGGTAAAGTTTTATTTGTATCCACCTGACTTTGTGTCTGGAATACACAACTTCAATTTGCATTTATTCTTTTGTTTTACTGAAAACGCGAAATCTTTCGCAAAATGAATTCAACGCCCTCATTCAAATTCTTCTACGGTTCTTTATGAGTGTCTGTGTTTATTCTCTAATTTATCAGCTTTTATACAGGGAGAAAGGTAATTGCAACTGACTCTAATTTTTACAGTACCGCTCGTTTGATAATGTCAGAATTTATATTAATTATCCGAGACTTAAATTGGTTTTATAATCGTAAAATTCCTAAGTAGTAAGATAGAAGGCAACGAGAAGTTATAACATAGTTGAAGTGCTAAATATGAAATCTAGATATCCATGTTAAGTTGTATCATCGGTACTTCCTAACCTTTAGCTTTTGCTTCTGTAAACTGTGCCTACTTATTACTTATTATTTTAAGGTTAACATTATAAACGGTTGTGAAGTTATTAACTTGGAAACTATATGTTGATGAGAATTTTCAAAAAAATTTTTATTCGATGAATACTGGTTTTTCAACTTTTAGTTTGTAACGTAATCTTGCATTACATATACTCTTGACTCTAGTTTAACTAGGACTCTAGTGATCCTAGATCGGCTAGAGTGACCTTAAGCGCAGATAAGGAGATTATAAAACAAACAAAAAACAAATTCAAAAACAATATTGAGCGCCAATGTTTTCTTTTATAAAAATCCCAAAAGATAAAGTATAGAGAATCAACCTGTTTCCTAGATATTCAGATAAACAAATAGCAATAGAATTTAAATAATGAACGAATTGACAATTTTAAATATTTATATAATAACCCCAATAATAAATTGCAACGCATTTACAAATACATTATCATACAATTCAAAATTGATAGAAATGATTAAGGAAAATATTGAATTCTTATTGGTAATCTTAAGCTACAGCAAAGAGAAAAATTTATAAATCTTTGAAATGAATAAAGTTTCACACAAATAAATAATCTAAGATCAAAATTTCTATCCAAGAAAATTAGTAATAAGCAAAACAAATTACTACTGTAACTACAACTTGTCGGCTACTCATGATATTTAATAATAAATAAGAAATCTCATCAAAAATATGAATTTAAAACAAAATAGAAACGAGAATTGAAAAAGATACACAACTTACCCCGAAGATTCCCACTGTGATGCAGATCTGAGCATAGATGCGAACAGCTGTAATAAATCAATTTTACGAAAACAACAAAAATTTCAATAAACGTTCCATGTTCTTCTCTTTATTAGACTGCGCGCCATAGAATGGCCTAGTGCCAATATACAACAGGTGTTGTAAAAAATATGTTAGAATGAATAAAAATTAAATGTGTATGTTAAACACACAAAATCTGAGCTATATTTACAAACAAATATTATTTAAATTGTTTTAAGACAAAAACAAATTTAATTAGTGCTAGGGATCGACAATTATCTATATCTAGAAATGTTAAATTTCACATTTAGATTTAGCAGATGTTGTTCTTATATCGTAGGCGGACCGTTACGCACAACGCTGGATCCAGATTGAAATTGTTCTTAAAATCCTTTGCTCCAAAGTTTTAGTTGAGGAACTGCATACTACCAGGAGCAGTGTGCTGCGATCGTGAAATTAATTAGGGACCCTAAAGAGCACATGCTACTACAAGATAGGTTATTCTTCAAACTTTAATCCACGGAGATAATTTCCATAAAATCACATCGGCCCAGAAATCGCTTCCAAGGAAAAGCTGAGTACAAAAAAATACTATCAACAATCCCAAAGAAAACAAGATGGACCGTCTCGACGAGTGTTCATCTAGAATAAGATTTTCTGGGGTTCCCCGACACCTGATAATTTGGCTCACTCTCTCAACCAGGCGGCGCTGTGTTCACAGTCGATGGCCGATTGCTTGTGAGCCGTATAAATGAATGTGCCGTGCTTTTGATGTGTATGTATATCGTTGGATTAATTATCGCTATACAACGACGCCCAACGTATTGTTAACTGTAAGTATATTTTACTGTATATATTTATGCCATTTAATTCTTGAAGCGATTACTGCAAAAATACCTTATCACTATTGTTAGTTGTATTTCTTAAAGCTATTGCAAGAGCGCGTTGCGCCTCTTTGTTTATTACGAACCCAAAGAAGTGTCACCGACAATCTTTAATAGTTGTTTTACTTTAGCTTATAGAAACAGTAAATTCAATTCAATTTCTAGTAAGTTTATTATAAGCAAATATAAAAGAAGGAGCTCATTTTAAATTAGTTTAAGAGTTCATTGTAATATTCAAAATTTGCAGAGTTTTAATCTGTCTGTTTACTTTTAACGTATCTTTAAGAACAATAGATGTTCGATTTAGCATTGAAATTTAGTATCAAGATTTTATAAATCATTAACTTATGTTTGTTTCTTTCCTGTCATAAGAGTAACGACATTGAAAATATAGGTCACGAGATTGTTGACTTATTTTAGTAGATATCGCTTAATTCTTTGTTTGTATTTAATGTACACCGTTTATTCTGTGTTTACGTTTACTTGATATCGCACACATTTGTTTTTTGTGTATCTTTGTCTTATGTTTATGTATTTGTATAATATTGTGTCGAGTACCGTACCTGTAAATATTTGTTAGTCCTATGTGTGCTAATAGATGTTTTGTTTTGATTCTAAATGTTGTTTAATTCTGTCAGTACGCGTAGTGAGATTTATTTCAGGGAACATAAGGTTTGTGGAAACGGCCTTGCCCAAATTCGACTGCGAGCACCAGAAGCTATCACCTCCTCGGAGGTTATCTTTTCAAGGTCAACTTCACGAATAAGCATCTTAAAGACCGGAATAGTTGGTTTAGTCTTAGGATCAGCTGTTCACTTATATTGGTCAAGGTTAACTAACACTGGCACCCTCTCAATTACAACCCTGCTGCTACCGTTCTCTGCCATTTAGTCCTCTCTATGACCCCGACCCAATCTCCCACCAAATAGAGATAATCGTTTCTTAAGGTATACCGTTATTATTCTATGTTGAGTCATTTCATAGGGTCACTAAACGCACTTTTACACGTAACAAGGTTTTACATAAATATCAATAGTATTTACAGTTAATAGCTCAAAAATTTAAAATTTGTTTGACGTTTCAAAATAGGAGCATTAGTGTATATATTTTATATGCATAAAGTTTGTTAACATTAGAAAAATATCCTTCTTAATATAAAAAGTCTATTTTGAAGGTGACCTGCAAATATAAAATACTGTTGGTAAATTCTATTTTCCAAATAAATTTGTCTTTAAAATACAGTTTTTTTTATTTCTGAGGGTTCAGGCATAATAAATTTCAACAAGTATCAGACTGTCTAGACGGAATAATGCGTATGACTATAAATTTATTTTTATAGTCTGATTTTAACCTGTTAAGACGCAGACGGTTCATTGCTTCGCAGTGAGATAAGAACATACTCTTTTCGCTTATAAAACAATGTTGTCCGTTAACTGTTTAAGGGAGTTACATATTTTGTTTGCCAATCAGAATTAACCTTAACCTTTGAAGGACCAACATTAGGTACAAAGCACCCAACTACTTTTAAACTCAATCTTTCCCTCTGTTATATATTCTCAAAAAAGTTTTAAAGTTATTCTTTGTTCTTTAATATGTGCAAAAGAAGATGGTACACGTATTTTCAGAATTATCTTTAAAGTTGCGATTATTTTTACTAAAGAAAATTGAGTTGCTCCAACCTGTAGATTAAAATATCCATTAACAATTTAAATGTCATATTTTAAATAATGCTAGCAGCACTACTGTTTATTGACAACTGTTGTTTTAGAAGACTTATATGAACATCTGTGGGTTGTTTTGTGTCGTTCGTTGGTGTTTATTGGTTTGGTTTTGACATTATTATAAGTGCATGCAGTACACGGTAATTAGAATTAACAGAAATTCCAGAAACGAAAAACTGCCGCAGAATTGTTTTTATACACAAAAGTACTTTTTTAGACAATGATCATATTTAGCGATAAAGAAGCGGAAGGGAAAATTATTCCAACCTGGAAAATTTGAGAAAACATGCTGTGGGGTTAGTCTCCTTTAAATCTAACTGAATGAATTTGAAAAGTGATTGGTCTCCTAGTACGTTTTACAGATTGTATTTAAAGAAAATAGATAAGATGCGGGTTTTTTTAGAAAGCACTTTAATACTAAGTAAAACGCATCAAAACATGCAAGAGAAAATTTCCTAACGGTAACAGTAAAAAAGCTAGGGAACTGACAATATTGGTCAAAGTACAGTGCATCTTAATAGTTACATAATAAAAATAATTTAACGATTTTGGCCTCTTGAAATGTTCCTTTACTAATTTATTTTTCTAATTCTCAAAAAGTAACCAAATTATTATTTAAAAATCATCCAATTATTACTTTACATCATTGATCTTTTGAACAAAAATCTAATAGAATTGCAAGGCCCGTATTCTCATATAATGGTTAAACTCAAAGTCATGATTAGAATTTAAATAATATAGCTCTATCTCATCTCAATAAGAAAAACAAGAAGAAGGATAAGATTTGTTGTTATGAAAAGTCATGAAATGAACATATGCAGCATCGTCTTAGCTTTTTTATAACCTGCTGTTATAACGAAAACTAGTCACGCAGCCTACCAATACTTGCTAGTATATCAGTGATACCATAAATGTAAGAGGCCTAAAATTCTAACTCTAACTTTTTTATGAAATACGCTAGGGAAAACTTTATTGAGGTTTCCTTTTCATTTTTGTGTGTAGTGTGGGTTGGTAAAGTTATTTCAAAAATACCCTCTATATGAAATTAGCACGGAACACCATGAAAAGTGAAAAAAAAGTTTTATATCTAACGCTTCTACCCATGCCTATGAGCACCAACATCCCTACCGTTACCCCGTTGGATCCCATGAAATATAATCTTTTAGTAGAAGTGTCTGAAGATTATTACCAATCGATGAAGTGAGCTCTACGGTTTTGCTTTGCGTATTATCAAAGTACAGTTTGTGTGGGTGTAGTTTTCGCTGCAGAAGAGTTTCTACCCACCGGATCTTATCGTGCTGCTTTTGCTGACTGAATTTTGCCACAACAAATTCCAAGCAATTGCATACCTTAATTCCCCGATGCTCAGGATGACTATTGTTTACCGTGAATCTCATTATGGTCAAATCTCATTAAGTCTGAGTCACAGATTGTGTTATCTTGTCCTGCCGTATCATGAAACAATAAGAAACCTAATGGAATTATTTATATTATTGTTTCACGATTATAGAGTAAATCATGGTAGACTGATTAATCTCTAGGTACTTTTATTACCTTACCTAGTATGATGAAGGGGTGAACTTAAGATTGTGTAAAAAGAGATAAACGTCGAAGATGCAAGGTGTAATTAAGGTTGTCTTATCAATCTTTCAAGCAACAGTGAAGTCAATACAATCACATATTCTATTTGAAGGGACTTAAAACTCCTGCACCCATCTCCACATACATACGTTTCTGGAAGGTATTTTACCTGGGTGTGTAGGTACATATGTGATTAGATTACACTACTTTAATAATGTGTTGCGATAATGTAAATAATTTGTTATCCCTAGAATTTTAATATAGCCCTCTGGCGGCGCTCTGAAAATTAATAAAACCTTTCATCGACCTTACACACAAAAACAATTCTACGCAAATCAAATTAAACTATGTATTGAATTTCAACAGAATGCTAAATAGTTTAATGCACTTACCGATTTAACAGTTACGACAAAGTAAGTTCAGATTTATATTATTGTACGCATTCCAACGTTTCCTTAGAAAATCGGATTGAGGCATATTAGTTTCTTAAGTTAGATGTAAATAAACTTTTGTGTCGTTCAACCAAAATTAGCCCAATGGCTTTAAGTAAGATTCTAAATAAAGCAAAGATTTGCTTAGCGAACGACTGAAATAAACGTTTGGTATTTTCTGTTAGGAATTCTGCAACAACATTAATAAATCATATCAAGTAGAGGAGCGAGGGATAGCTACAAAAGTTTAACCATTTGTCTCTTTTAAGTGAATAAATAACTCGAAAAATTCTATCTGGTTATAACATTAAAAAGGAAATAATAAATTTAGAGGGGTATGATAAGTTAGACAGAGCTCTATTTTTAGATAATTAATATTAACAATTTTCTAAATTAGTTGACATACTTATACAAATTTGCTTGTATGGAGTACAACCGATTACAAGTGAATATTGCAAATATTATTGTATTATCGAATTTTAAAATTTCTTTTTGTTGACATTATATATTTTCTAATCGGTATTGTTACGGTGTCTTGGTTAGTTTGTAAGTTAAGCACTGTAAGTTACTTAAGTGTAAAGCAAGCTTCAATATACCGGGTGCACCTTTTTAGTTCACAAGAAAGCATTAATGAATTGCATAAATTTACAAAAGGTCCGTATACTTGGCTTTTGATTAGACCTTACTGTTTAGAGACAAACAATTATGATCACTGGCGCCGAGTTATTTTGAATGGTATCCCTACTTTGTCAATTAAGAGTAAGCTAACTACGGAGTGCACCGCCAAACTACCCTGCCTTAGACCTCCCAAATTAGCCAACAGGCAGTTTAATTGTACATTAGCGGTAAGTTTCCGCACCAGGGTATCTAATCCCCAGTTGATGTCGCTGAAAAAAGAGGAATAATTAAAATCAATTTAAGTATCGTAAAACTCTCTAAAACAAAATTCTTTGAAACTTAGAGTATATAGTATTGCGTTACATATCGTGTTGGTACATTTATCTATTAGTGTTGTAATGACTTAAAGTCACAACAGTTCGCTGTTCTAAAAGGCTATTAAAGGCTGCCTTTCTCTAGGGATTTCATCTTTTTCTAATTCTGAATTTCTCACACCCAGTAAACATTGTATTTAAGGTTTAACTGAAGGCTAAAAATAGATTTTTGATGACGGAATTGCACGATACCGGTCTTAAAACAGATTGTGTCCTGTACAAAAATAAAATCTTTGCAATGTGGCATCAAGAATTTGAATTTACTAGCAATTTCTAGATATATATAAGGACTAATACGATATCCCTGCAGACTGATTTAACAAAAATCGTTAAAAACCCGCCAAGTTCATACAAAGGCACTTCACCAAAAATGATTTAAAGATGGTATGTAGAATGAAAATACCAAAGAAGAACTAAGTGCTATCGTCAATGATTTGCCAAAAAAGTTAGATGCCAGCTGATGGCATATTCACTAAAAGCTTATCTATCATATGATTTTAGAGCTATGTATGTGTATTAACAATTTTCCTTAAAAAGGAACTAAGACTAAAGAAAGTATGGTTTAGCAGGTTAATAGTTTTATTTTGTGTTTTGTGACAATGGGGTGATCAGAATTTCTAGGGCTATTTAAAGAAAGCTTAAAGCTGCTGGAAATAAATATAAAACTTGACTTGAAGTCTTAAAACAGTACTACAGGATGAGAAGGTAACTTACCCTATAAGTGTAGTTTGAACATTGTATTTACAATTTTTGTACCCAAGATGCAAGTGCTACTTTGAAAGCAGTGAATCAAGTAGAAACGTTCCACCAACAGGATATGCAAATTCAAGCATTAACAGCGGCGTTATGGAGATTCTGACACTCCAATATTTAGTCGTTGATAAAGTACCATTGAGTACTTACTGTAAGTAGTATTTGATGGGAGTTTAATTCAAGTGTGTAAGGTTACGTTTATGCATGTTTCTTGTGTCAAAGAAAAAATTGAAAGTTGTGATAAAAAGTAATTTACGCTGGGGATACGAGAGCAGAAACAAACCCAGCAGAAATGAAATTTTAAATTAACAGAAACTAGTTTTAATGTTACAGACTTATTTAAAAAATTCTTATTTTCTGAACTTAAATTTCCTTTATTTTATAGAACCAAAGTTTTATTAAATTTAATAAAAGTACTTCAAAGGGGTTATCTTAATTATTTCCCCATTTCTTATGTACCTTTTCGTCACTCTCAGATACCAGAAATATCCTCATCAAATTTTGAATTTCAAATCATTGAAACTTTTGATTTTTATTCGACTTTACTGTGAACACTGAATTTCACTGTGGTGTATTAGATCGAACCTTTGCAGTTCGTGCTTTATATTTTTACTAAAGCACATTTGGTTTTTGCTTTAGATGTAAGAATGATACCAAACACTCTTTAGAATCTGACGGTAAGTTGTACTTACTATAGGTACTATCAGGCTTTCAGAATTAAATTTAATCATTACCTGCAAAATTATAAGAAAATAAAATGTTTCAGTATTAATTTATATCGTTTTCATTGAGTTCCAATTAATTGAATTAATCGAATAGTATTTTTATGAATCAATGTTGAGATTGGTATTGATTACGTTACTTTTCGAGATTTACCTTAATCTTATGATGTAGAACGAAACTTTTACTAACTTTCGAGAATTCTAAGAAAGTTCAAACTAGTATCAAAACCATTCTCTGAGAAGTTGGAAGCACATCAAAGACCAAACAAAATGCATCAGTTATTTAGATTTCAATTCAAAGAGATTTAAATAACAATTAGCCAAACAAAAAATGGTTCAGTGGATATAAACCCTCCTGCATAATTTACATTAATGTGATTTATTTGAATTTTTCTCTGGTTACAAAAGAATTAGTTAATGCTAATACCCAATAAATCAGATAATCATCTTATTCTTCTTTTAAACTTCTAAACTCTTGACGGTTAAATATTCAAGAGCCTTATTAAACATTCCCTCAACTTAATTAAAACATTTAATAATAATAATAAGTATAGCAGAGTATCTTTGATTAAAAGGAATTTCCTATAATAATAATAATATCTACCGTACAAAAACAAAACATTTTTGATTGAAAAAAAAGTTGATATCCATTTGAAAAAAATCCGTTATCAGCGTTACTCTCAATACGTTGTAATCGAGCTAATTTTTAATTTCTCTGTAAACTTCACTTTCGTATCAACCGCATTAGAGTCTTAAGAAGTTGTGACCAAGTTTTGGGTTTCGCTCAGCTGGGGTTTCGTCCCGAGAAACTTTTGCGAGCAAATATTTGAAGCATTTTACTCCCAAATGAGACAGGCTAATTTCTTTCCAGCTAAATACTATATATTTCGATCTAATTTCCTTAATCCGCATGTAAAAGCATGTTTATACAAGTTCTTGCAACTTATATGATGTCTAACTTAAACTTCTTGTTTAAGGGAATTAATAGCCAAGTTGTTTCTTATTTACATATTAATTTATTCAAGATATTTACTGTGTTAATTAACCTGAAATATATTGAAAACTAAAAACTGCAGTTTTCAATATTACATAAGAGAGAAAATTAAAGAATAACGTAGTCATCGTTCCGCATTCTTTGATTTGAATGGTAGGAAGATTTGTGTCACCGTAGTTGCAATGGCAGAAAAGCAACATGTATAAATGTAACGTTTATATGAATCCTAGCATTTGCAGCAAGCCCTTTTGATCTATTTTTCTTTACAGAAGAATAATTTCCCGGGAAATATTAAACCAAAATACAAAGATATAATTACAGAGTTTTCAATATGAAAGGAAGCATTTCCTAGTTAGCTTGTTTCCAATATCAATGTATTCTCAAACCGCATTTACCAATAATTTAATTTGATTTCATATAATAAATAAAAAGTTGCCATCGTGTTTGAATTATTATAATATAATACAATTAAAAAAAACTTCACTTTTACATATTAAAACCAAAATCATTATTTAAAGTTTTACAATTTCAATTCAAAATGCTTCTATCAGCAACCACTCCTTTAATAAATAAGGAACATTTTTGTCAACGCTGATTTTATCGTTATTTACCTCAACAGCAATAAATAACGCATATTAGTTTTCTCGTCATATAGCCGCAAAGAGAACAAAACCTCAGGGAAATCCAGATTTTGTAACATAAACAAACGAAAACGTATGGTTTGAAAGAAGTAAACTAGAAATGCGGAAATGGAGAAATTGAAAAACCTATTTCATCCTTAACAGGGCTGCTACCACTAAAATAATAATAATTTGAAAGTAAACACTCTTACAATTGTACAATAAGAAATAAACACGCTGCAAAGTAACATTATGAATTGTTAATTGGTTTATTGATATTACATTGCACAATGCAGTTTCTCATCTCTGCATACAGATAGTTACTTCTAGTTCGGTTTTATGCGACGTACACTTCTGAATATGACCGTAATATTCTTCTATCACCTGCCTTTCGCTCAAATTTGAATCTTATAACTATTGTGCTTTCGTCTACTTTTCTTAACATTATCAAGTCACTGCCGTGTTGCAATCTAACACCATTACTGATTTGATGGAAGGCAATGATCGTGCTCAATGTGCTTTTTGTTCTTCGTTTTTTTTCGTCTTGATATTCTGTTTGGATTAATCCTCAAATTACCGTTAATTTTTTTGTTTATGAGGAGACTTGATCACAAATATACAGTGGTAAAAAATCAACGCTTAACGTGACAAAAAATCTGTTACAATGCTTTCTTTACAAATTTCTGTTAAATCTGTTAAAATTGCACGAGTATTGCTATTTTTAACAAACCAGATTGATTTGAAAGGTTATAAGACCACCAAACTTTACAAATCGTTAAGTTAGTGAAGACGAAAGTTGGGAAGAGGATGCAAACTATGAAATAAGGGCAATAAAAAGGCATTGGTGATGCATTCAAAAATCACAAAAAAAATTGTAACTAAAGTCTTGAGAGAAATATTGCTAGAATTGAACATTGAACGGTCAAAACATTTTTCAGTTGACTTAGTCCTGGGAGAGTCTTTATGCTCTAATTGCTACTCAAAGATTTTTGTTCATAAAGAAAGAATAGATATGGACGTTGACTATTCACCAAATGAGTACCTTCTGTCGTTAAAAACAATAGACAAATTGGATATTGCTTGTGCAGCTTTAGGCGTCTCTCCTGTTTCGAATATTCGAAATGCAATTGATTCTAAAATCCGTAAAATATCTGAAACATTACGACAAAATCTCTACGCTTGTTTTCATCAAACTGTCGATAAACCAATGAAAAACGAAGTCAAGTTACTAACTGAAAAATATTTAGATCTAATTGAAAAATTAAAAGAAAAATGTAAAATTGCATCAACTGAAGAAAAAGTAAATATAATCAGTTTACTTCCTAAATCATGGTCTAGAACAAGAATTACATCCGAGTTCAATGTAAGTGATCGTTAAGTAAAACTTACCAAACAGCTTGTAAAAGAGCGAGGTATACTTCCTGAAATAAATAAGAAGAACGGAACAGGCGTAAGTGACGATACTATTCAAAAAATCGTTCAATTGTACAAAGATGGCAAAAATAGTAAACTTTGCTCGAGAAAAAAGGATTGTGTAAGAGTAGTACTAAATGATGTAGAAGTGCAGAAACAAAAAACTGTTAATATTATGTAATTTGAATGAATTATTTGCTGCCTTCAAGCAGGCTTATTCAGAATGCAAAATTGGTAAAATTAAGTTTTGCTATTTGCGGCCCAAATGGGTTATATTGGTTGGTGCATCTGGAGCACATTCTGTATGTGTTTGTATTCACGATAAGAATGTAATACTTATGATGAATGAGGGCAAACTGGACTTGATAGTATGTGATCGTAATAGTTATGATTGTATGATGAACTCTTGTGATCAATGTCCTGGTAAACAAGCCTTGCCTGATAAGCTCAGGAAGTCTGACGAAGACAATTTCATGCCCGATAACAATGAATTCAAGCAACTGCCATTAAGTCACAAGCTGACGTTCATTATCATCATCATCACTTCATCATCACTATGTGTCAAAAGTCAATCTATAGTTTTGAAAAAAAGTGAAACAAGATTTTACAGAGACAGAATGTATAGTCCTAGCTGACTTCTCAGAAAATTTTTTATTTGTTGTTCAAGACGAAATACAAGGATATCGCTGGGAAAATGGTCAGGCCACAGTGCACCCTTCTGTAATTTTTGAAGGAGAGAAAACGAAAAGCCACAGTCTTTGTGTTTTAAGTAACTGCAGAGCGCACGGTACCGTAGTGGTTCATGCTTTCCAAGCAAAAGTAATTGGTTACATTAAAGGGCTTAAACCAGGGATCAAGAAAATGATTTATTTCTCTGATGGAAGTTCAAGTCAGTATAAGAACAAAAAGAATTTTGTAAACATCACCAATCATGAGAAAGACTTCGATATTGAAGCAGAGTTGCACTTCTTTGCTTCCTACCATGATAAAACTACTTGCGATGGTGTTGGTGGTATCACTAATTGTGAGGTAACCAGAGCTAGCTTACAACGTATAGTACAAAACCAAATTCTCATTCCTAATCAGATGTTTCATTTTTGTAAACAACACATCCAAGAAATTACCTATTTTCTTGTAAAAAGAAAGAAATTGATCATCACGCTGAAATTCTTTTAATTTATCTTCTTTTAGCCAATAAAACTGTTTATTAGGATACTATTTAGTTTATAATTGCATTCACTTTTATCTTGTAACATTGCATAAACAAAGTTAGTCAAGGTAAGATGCTATTTTTCAAATAAAAGAAATGATGGTTATGTTTGCATACATATTCTATCAATAACGCTTGCTGCTAACATACAGGGTCGCTAAAAAATATGGAAACACGCCATCCCCGCAGAAACGGTAAGAGATAGACAAATGCAATTTGGAGAGCTTAGAATAGGTATTTTTTGCCATGTTTTGCGAAGGTAATTAAAATCAAATCTTTAATTGTTTTTTCATGGGGCCGCCATATTGGATTTTTTTAAATAGAACACTTGGTATATGACCCCATATTTGGGTAGGGATTTTCAAGACAAATTCGATGATGTAAGGGTTGCTTTACTTATCTTGAAAAGCTTTGAAGATAATCGCTGTTTTTTTTGTCGGGGGATTCCCTATAAAAAAAGTATGGAAACACGCTGCTCCTGCAAAAACGGTAAGAGATAGACAATTAGAATTTGGGAATGTATAGTAGGTATTGTTTGCCATGTTTTGCAAAGAGAGTTAAGATCAAATCTTCAATTGTTTTTCCTTACGGCCGCCATCTTGAATTTATTTAAATGGATCACCCTGTATATGATCCCATATCTCGATAGGAATTTAAAATGCAAATTCAATAATATAAGGGTTGCTATACTCATCTTGAAAGGCTTTGGAGATAATCCCTATTCTTTTGCCAAGGATTTCTTAACTTACAGGACGGATTCCTAATGTAAGCAGTTTTTTCCGATTATTTGCAAAATTCCTTACGAACATTTCAAAAGAGATTGTTTCATTGTCAAGAAGTTAACGCAGCGCATTTCGAACACTTCTTGTAAAATTATATTGTGTTTTTGTTATTATCAATTCGTCACTATTTGTTCTTATTTCATCATAAATTTAGTTTGCTCTGGCGTCGATCTATTATTTTAAATAAGTAGGCTAAGGGCAAAATTTTTACGGTTTTCTTTTACTTTAATTACTTATAAAACAATCGCACATCATTTTTTTAATTCCATTGCCTTTGCTGTTTCATGGGTAACTCGATTTTGATAGAAATTAATAGTGAAATCCTTGACAAAAGAATAGCGATTATCTCCAAAACCTTTTAAGATAAGTATAGCAACCCTTATATTATTGAATTCGCTTTTAAATCCCTATCGAGATATGGGATCAAATACAGGGTGATTTATTTAATGAAATACAAGATGGTAGCCGTAAGAAAAAACAATTGAAGATTTGTGCTTAACTCTCTTTGCAAAATATGGCAAACAATGCTTACTGTAATATCCCAAAATTCTAATTGTCTATCTCATACCGTTTTTGCAGGAGCAGCGTGTTTCCATACTTTTTATTAGGGAATCCCCTGACAAAAGAACAGCGATTATCTCCAAAACCTTTCAAGATAAGTTAGCAACCCGTATATCTTTGAGGTTGTCTTGAAAACCCCTATCCAAATATGGGGTCATATACAGGGTGTTCCATTTAAAAAAATTCAATATGGCAGCCGTACGATAACACCAATTGAAGATTTGTTTTTAACTATCCTTGCAAAACATGGCAAAAAATACCTACTTTAAGCTCTCCAAATTTCATTTATCTATCTCTTACCATTTCTGTGGGTATAGCGTGTTTCCATACTTTTCAGCGACCCTGTAGATTAAAAACACACAATCCTTTCTAGACAATTTTAAAATTTAAAACAACGCAACATGAAAAATGAACCAAAGAAAATCCTAAACAAAGAATGCTAAAAATATCTTAAAAGCTAATCTAACAACCTGATACACGAACAAGATACTATATAAATTTTCCAGACTTCGCTCGTTGTATTTGTAAATTTAAAAGTGAATTATATCTGTTAATTACTTGTTCATCTGCATTCTTGATAATTGCATGCATTGGTTACATTAAGGTAAGTGAAAGACAAAATATATTAAAACCAGTGAAAATGTATTCAATACAAAAGAAAAACGAACGTTAGATTAATGCCAAAACCGCAGGCAATCGCTTTTCGAATAGGAAAAGTACTTATCAGAGATTTATTGTCAAGAGCAAATTAAGCTCTTCCGTTTTCTTAAAAAAAAACCTTAAAAGGCCGTCATTCCGCAATTATGTTAAGGAAGTGCTCACGCACATTGTCGATCGAACGTTTTACGCTTTTCACAAATTAGAAATTGTGCGTTCTTCCTTTTCGCGAGTTTAGTATGATCACGGATTTATAAAATAAATCTCTCCGAAATGAAGTTTTCAACGCGCCACTAATACACCAGATTATAGCCAAAGCGTACTCGACAATATTGAAAACAAACAAAACAATAACGTTCTGTAATTCATGTTGGGCTTTATTAATGTACTACCACAATAGTTTTTGAATTACTTACGTTTCCCGAAGTAGATAAGCGAGGCAAGGAGGTAACTTCGAATCTGGCTTACCTGCAAAAGAAACAGCATTTCATTAGATATTATAATTGTTGTAAGTAAAAGGAAATCTGATTGTTTACTTGTAAGCAAAGCCGCTTATTAAGAATGAATATTTTCTGCTTAAGAAGAATTAAAATAGCACGGATTTATTAATGGAAATACAGATGCTTGGTTTAATTAAAAAGTTAGACAAAGTTTAGGAGTTCAAAGCTTTATTTTGTTTAATTATGAAAGAAAAAGAAAATTAGAGAGTTTCTCAATGTAAAAGATTTTATCGAAGGAAAAAACACGAAACAATAGGATAAGATTTCTTCTAACTTCCCTTTTCGTGCTAAATTTTGAAATTTAAGAAGCACTAAAGAAATACTGGCGTGAAAGTGATAATGTGATAAGCGATTAGTTATTTCTTCTGAATTAGCCGTCATTTCATCTGCATTAAACGTACGGAGTTTTTAATTAAAGACGTTTTACAATGACGTTTCTAAAAATTCTTCCCAGTTAGGGATTTAACAGTAAGCATGTTGGTGATAATCAAGTAGGTTTTACCCTTTAATTTCAAAATAAATCTACGAGTATCTGCTTCATAGTACATCATAATTAATTCAGGGAATATTTAACATTCATAAGGTACCTGGTTTCGTAATAGTGCTCATAATAGAAAACATTTATCTAACACTTCCCGTGTGTTATTTATTTTTGTATTATTCACTAATTTACATTTCACTCTAAATGCTGTGTCACCTTGATTTTCTTAATATAAGTACATAATAATAGAGTGTTTGTCTATTAGGCATTTGTAAATCTTTAACTAAGAACACAATGTTGGCATATCTCAAGATTTCCACATCCTCTAATGAATTTTTAAAAATTTAAGAATTATTAGGTTTCATCAAATTTTTAAAGCTGATCCTGAAATCATCCTATCAATCAAACATGGATTATATTTGATTTTCTTACGTTCTTCTAAAATAAATCAATTTAGATATCTTGCAAATTCCATTTTATTCGTTACCTTTTTAACGGAATTTTAGAATACTAATAGTTTAAAATTCGTTTTAAGATGTATTTGTTTTCGTGCAATTATAAACTTTCTTTGATTTAAATTATCGCTTATAGCGGATTGTAATTAATATGGTTGGATAATTGGGTTATCTTTATGTATCAACGAATTTTAGAACTTCAGCGTTTCCTAAAGCAATGCATAGTTAGTAATTTCCGATATTTATTTTAGGTTTTTTTTTAATTAGAACATATAGAGAAAAATGGTACAGCATGTTTTCGTTATCGGTTTAGGGTTCCGAATCGTACCATCTGGTTATGACTGATTTTGATTGTGACAGCGCTGGTGTAAATACAGTTCCTTGCTTTCCTTGAAGAACCAAAAATCCTTCTGATTGACTTTATCCACTTCTAGCCTTTTTGAGCGAGTTATTTCTGTTAGTCCTATTCATTTAGCTCAGGTCACAAGCTTCCCAGACAGCAAAACATAGTAACTGTGTAAAGTAAACGATGTAAAGAAATAGTAAAATAAAAGGTAACTATGAGTTAACTATTGGTTAAGAATATTCCCGTTTTTGTAACTGTAGAGTTACTTTTAGATTACGTTTCGATAACTATCTGTGGGAATGTCACTAAGCCTAGTAATCTTCCGAGCATTCGAAAATTACGTTGCATTTTCTACATCCTTACTATATTGTTACTACTTAGTTACGTCGCTGCTGCCGATGCCGTACGGGTGCTGACGATAAACCGGTCATGAAACTACATAAATTATTTTTATTATAAATTAATTATTGTTACCGCAAATGTTTTCGTTTCAGATCATTCTAAATATTATTTTTATTGCTTTTTGGGAGGTTGGAATGTCTCCATGTTCAGGTGGAATGAGGGTTGCCT
Organism: Ignelater luminosus; assembly: GCA_011009095.1. Classification (NCBI taxonomy): domain Eukaryota; kingdom Metazoa; phylum Arthropoda; class Insecta; order Coleoptera; family Elateridae; genus Ignelater; species Ignelater luminosus. Next base: position 58,900 of record VTPC01090600.1, read on the forward strand.
GACATTTTTTTTTATTTAATAGCTTTTTCTGCTTCTGCCACTGAGATCTGAACCTGAGTTGTTGTAGCCAACTGGTTTGTAGGTTGTCCTTCTGACCAACTGCGCTAACAAGCTGTAGACGCTCTTGTGAATACCCATTGAATATATTTATTTTATATCGTCACTAAAACTTTGAAACAGGTTGTTGGAATTATTATGCACAATTTGTCACAGCCATTGTTAACAATTTCTTTTGTACATACTTTAAGGCAGTTTTTGCAACAACCACAAAATTCTTGTTTTTATATTCTTAACTATTTCTTGTGAATAATGCTTTGCAATAATAATTGTTTTTATTTTATATTATTATTAGATTTCGTTGTCGCCCAGGGCTAGATTTGTGCTAGAAAACTTTCCGTTGGTGGTAGCAGCAAATAAATAGTCAAAAAATAGGAATGTTACCATAAGAGATTGTTTTATTAATTAATCCAAAGATGCCTTAAAATAGTTAATGGAAAGTAATCCAACAGTATGAATGTATAATTATAGTTAACAAAACGTTATATTATTGTAAAAGGTAGTAAACTTTTGCTGTCTGGGATAAAATTGGTTTATTGAAATTCTACACAACTTTTGGTCTCTTTACTGGGCGAACGGTCGACCACTGCCACCAAAACCCCTGGTACCTGCGGCGAGTCCCTTCTGAAGACCGATTTAACCTAAATACCTTAAATTTTTATCTAAACAACTACAATTTTTATGTTTATTAATTTAATTAAAATATTAATTCATAGTTAAAGTAAACAAGAAACGACAAGACTTACACAGAGTATAATAATAAATGTTTTAATTTGTTCTGTGCGAAGTTAAATATTGCAGCAAAAACTTTAATTATTCTTAATTTCATTTATATAACTTGAAGGTATTCTAAATTAAGAAGGTTTTTGCATATTGGAAATTTCTATATTATAAATTATTATATTATATATTAATAACTAATTTGTTGTTGTTGGGAGTAACAGAAAATAATTAGCAAACAATAGAGTTACTACTAATAGTTGTTTTATTATAACATGACGTATTCTGTCCTAAAAGTAAGCTTTAATATGTTAATATTACTGCAAAGGTACAATCAGATAGTGCACTTGTCGCAACGAACCTTTTCGGTTCCTCTAACAAGTCAACTTATAATAATTTGACGGTTATCTGACTACTAAAGAACATAAGAAAGTTTAGTACCGATTAAAACGTTACTACATAGTTACCTGACCCAAAAATGCCTTAAAAATAGTTAAAGAGAAGTAATAGAACGGTATGAATGTAAAATAATAGTTAACAAATAGTAACATTGCTGTAAAAAGTAGTAAACTTTTGCTGTCTGAGTTTAATTTTTATTTTAACGACTACTCTTAAATATGAAATAAAAAATATAATCATATTTTCAGACCTTATCCACTCCAATAATAATAATAAGAAAGCCAATGTCCTTTAGAAATTCTCTTTTATAATCTATAAAAGATACCCTAGAAGAGAATTAAGAATTTAGTTCATTTAAGCCGTAACATAATCATTCTTTCTTAACGTTTCTTCACGTGGAAGTAGCCGCTGTTGAAACGAAGCTTCTCTTTAACTGTTTGGGTTGGTATTGGTCGTTTTAATACGTTTAACTGCCATGTGATGCTACCGGGTATCTAACTCCTTCATATTTGTTGAGGAGTGTAATGCACCATAGCATCTCATGACGAGAATTTCTCTGAGCCATGTGATGCTTATTAGCTTGTATTAGTAGATGGCCTGATAAACAAGAAGCTAGTTTAGCCTGTAGATTCAGCTATCTGGGTTGTCTATATCACATATACATACATAATATATTACATGTTGCCACTATCGGCAATCTTGTTACACTGATAAACAAATACAGTTGAGAAAAGTGAAACATCTTATTTAGATCTAACAAAATGCAACAGAAACCCTTAAAAGGTGATAAGACAAATCAACATTTTATTTCATAATAAGGAGGAAATATTTTTATTTTACACATCTATGGGTCACTCCAAAGTAGAGATATACAATAAAATTTCTCAAATTCTTCAAGACGGTGAGTCTGGTTCTTTGCTAAAAAGAGTTCGGGTTCTCGATTGGAACTAAAGAAGAAACATGATGTTTTCTAAAGCTTGCAATGTACTTTGAGTAATTGCACGATACAACCTGTATGCATTGACAACAGATGAACCTAATAAAAGTTCAAAGGCAACTTTTCGATACCACTTCATTTTTTTGCGAAGAGGCAATAAATATGCCTTCATTTGATCTGACAGATCTATAAAACCTTTGAAACTATTATAATCAGCTATTATATTGGGTTTTTAAATGATCCCGCCACTTTTGGTACATGTTTTGTACTCAACACCAGGACATCTTGTTTGTTCTTCCACTTGGTAACTATTACACCACTGTTACCCTCTCTGTTCCCCTCTCCTTTCTTCAATTTAGCTTTAACAACTTTTGGAAGACTGAACTCCCTGTTGCAGCGTATACCCTACATCTACCAGATGTGATTGCAATTACGGCTTTGCAATGTCATAGCATTGTCGTCTACCTGATGTATTCGAAATTACGCGCTGCCGACGTAGTTTGAGCAATCCTTTGCGATGTCGTAGTCTTGACGTCCCACCTACACTTTATACCTGATATCTACCTGATGTGATTGAAATTACGCGCTGGCGATGTAACTTGAGTACTCCTTTGCGATGTCATAGTATTGACGTACCAGCTACATCGATAAGATGTAATCGAGAGATGTAGAGTGCTCGTTCTTTCGTTGGTATGTACCTGTTACATTAATGTCACACCTGTGTTTACTGGGATATATGCAGTAAGATTGCTTCGTAATTTTTCCAACAGAGGTGACAACGTATACAGGCGGTTTTCTACATGTGCATTATTAAAAAATTGTAGCATCCGTAGAATTAGTTCGAAGCGATTGCGAGACATATTGTTTTTAATCCCATTTCTATACAAACGGCTCATTGACCAATACGAATTTCCCTACCCTTATCAGATACTTGGTTTCCATTACAATTAAGTGAAAATGTCGTCACTAACAAACAAATTAAAAAAATCGTATGATTCCTTCTCATACATGTCAAATAATTCGGATTTAATACCATGATTTATACTTGAAAATTAACACCTTTCAAATAGTGTAGCAAGTAGCATCTGAATTATTTTGTTCATCTTCCTCTGAAAAACTTTCACTATCTAAATGCAATTGAAAAATAACATTTTCTATTGTTGCGAAAACGGAATCTTCATGTGCCTTGCCCGTAGAAGTTGATAGTATGGCAGTAATATCTAGATTGTTTAAATTTTGTTTTTTTCGTTACTCTGGTTGCCCCTAATAACACTTTTCATTTTCGAGAGAACTAGATTCCTCTTCGTCAGGGGAATATGGTTTACCTTTTGCGGAAGCATTCGAATCCTCATCATATTTCCTGCAGCAAGCTTTTGAAACGACGTTGTTGTTCTTCATAATTACTTGCCAGTTTTCTACACTTCACTTTAGAACGGTACCTTTAAAAGCACCGACTTGTCAGAACCTGCAAACTGAAACGCAAGTATGCATCTCACGGCCAACCACTATAAGACATGGTGTTCTACAAGCCATGTGAAGCTAACGTGCATCTCAAACAATAAGACAAAAAAAAATTGAAGTTTCGCGGATTGTATAAATAATGACAAACTCCTTATAATTATTTGATACATAAAGTACCATAAAATGAAAAAACAAATTGCGGCCCAGCGGATCACCGTTTTCGTTTGTCGTTGCGGCAGTTAACGTGTTTTAAACAGAGTAGTTATGAGGTGGTTATAATGGTACTGGTAATAGTGGTAGTAATAACTTGATGATTAGTGTAGATGATGCAGGGAAAAGTAGATGGTGTACGCTTCATGAGTACAAACAACGCTTTGCAAGGATCACATTGCTGCCCGCGACAGTGGAGTTCGCTGGTATGGGCGTCCATCATCACTATTAAAGGAATGGTGTTCCAGTTGGTTGTCTCAACCTCTTTCTAAAGTTAAATCATGACTGAAATGCAGTCTGGGTGCCCGCAGGCAAGAAGTCTTTAATCCGGTCAGAGTGGTAAGAAAGTTGTCGTGAGAACGAGGCAGGAACACAATTCTACAATCGACGTTTTCATATTTCCGCACAACACACGACATCGTGCAGAAACTAGATCTAGAGTGTCGTCTTTAAATGCAATAAATTAAGAATTATAATAATTACGATTTCACAAAACGCTCTCCTCTGATTCTAGTTGACTTTAAATTTAAATTCGTATTAAAATAAAAACCGTGATGACTTATGGGAAACAACGCCTGCGTTATCTCTCTCAGTGTTCTGCTTGTTTGCTTGATCAAGCTAAAAGTAGTCTCGAAAGTTTTCAATGTTTGCTAAAAACTTAACTTTCTTTACTTTAACTTTAATCTAGATGGCGCAATACTAAGCTCTAATCTCCATATACTTCATCTAGATAAAGATATATGAAAAGTATCTACTAATAACAGCTATTCGCTTACAAATAGTTCTACAAGACTTCAAACCTTTATTGCTTTTTTTTACATTTACCAAACACAGCACTTGATTCCGAAATCTTATTCATTACGTACAAATTATGCCAAAAGGCGTCTTGCAGAAAATGAAAATTTTAAGTATAATTAATTTAACTTAGCCAGGTGACTATCAGCAAGTAACCTAATTTAATGTAACGCATCTTTAAACTCTGCTCTGTACACTCATTCTAGACGTAGTTAAATAGCAATCACTGATATCTTAAACTCAATCAATTCTACAATGTAAAAATTAATATTTAGTTACATTAATTAGTGCCAATATTAGAATTCCTGGCATCATTTCAAGCTAGGGCTACCTAGCAATAATATTCTCCGGTAAACCTCAAATTTATCTATTCAACCCTTGCTGAGAGACCTAAAAATAAAAATCACAAATGTTCCTACAGCACTCGTAATAATACAACGGCTATTTTTATATCATAACAAAATCAACGTTCTTTTTGCATTACTCTTATGCTGATTACTTCAGAATTATAACCTACCCCTGTTATAAATTTCCAATGGGTATTTTGATTGTGTACACTTCTTTTACGCTTCCGTTACGCTTATTTCAAGAGGATTACTCCATACCGACTTAACTTCTGTTTGCACGATCGTAGTCAAAGCGGCATATGTCGTATTGTGGGACATGACATGATATACCGTCTAAGATCAAAGTCTTTTACCAAGCACATGAGATTTTTATAGCCTTAACTCTAGTGTTGTAGTAAATACGTACAGTCTTTTGCATACATAATGTCGCAGTTCATTATTTTAATGAATGAGTTAATCGAATACACAAAATTCGAATTGGCATTAATCAAGAAAAGATTCCTGTGTAGGTTCTGACGATTTAGAAAGCTTTTCTAATAGTGAAGATAATTCTTCGTCTTCTGAAACACACAATCATTACATATTACAACAGATTCCACAAATGACTGGTGCAATGATGTCGCCAACATGCCATATTTTGATTTTAATGACTCATCCAGTGGGGTAAAATTAGATGTAGATAAAAACACATCTTCTAAGTAGTGCTTTGACAAAATCTGGAATAATAAAGTAATGAATATAATACTTGAATCTGCGAACAAATACCCTGATATATTACAAAATTCTCATCGACCGCACAGAAGGTTTGGTAAATATTCGGTTATAAGGCATTTCACAATGGAGGAGCTAAAACATTTTCTTGCACTATGTATTCTACAGGGACAAAATAAATATCTATCAACTAGAAAAGCATTTTCAATGAAGACCAGGTACTACTCTCCTATTCTACCACATTTTATCAAAAGGAAGATTTGAAAAAATATTGCGCTGTTTCAGCTGCTGTTATGGACAAAATGTAAACTTCAAAGATAAATTGCACAAAGTTACCTCTCTCCTAGAAAAACTATTAATGAACTTTAGAGGTGCTTACTATACCCAAGCAGAATAATTTCTAGATGAATATGTTCTTCTTTTTTGAAGAAATATATAAAAGGCAAGAAGTCTAAATATGGCATAAAATTTCTCTAAATTTGAAAATATATAAAGTGGGAAAGAACCCCACCAAAGTTTCAACAAAACTTGAAGCACTCGTATTTTCTCTTATACAGCTCTTCTTAGATAGCGGTCATCACATCTTTACGGATAATTTTTATAATTGTGTTGATCTTTCTGTCAAACTGCTGAACAGAAGAACGTATTCTACAGGAACACTGAGATGAAATAGACGTAACAATCCAAAGTGCTTTACAAGTCTGAAACTAAAAAAAAAAAGAAGAGCATTACTGGCACAGATGTGGAGGCGTGTATATTTCAAACTGGAAAGATAAAAGAGAAGTTCTGTATATAACTCCGAAATATCATCCAAAATTAATTGAAGTTACTAACAGATATAAAATAAAAAAAAATAAAACCCGAGAAAATAGCTAGACACAATGATTTTATATTTGGAATTGACCGAAGTGACCAAATGGTTAACTATTACTCATTACCGCAGAAATCTGCAAGATGGTACCAAAAAATCATGTTTCACTTACTAGAAGTAGCTATTTGGAACGTTTATTACATAATGAGAAAAATGTAACAATAAACTAATTCTTCTTGATTATAGAGAGCAGCTAGTGAAAGAAATGCATGATGTTCCCAAAAATTTAAAAAATGGAAGAAAGTTGGTCAAAACGGGCGCTTTACACGGAGGAAAAGAGTCTAGACCTGAAAGAGAGAAATCACCATCTAATGTAAAGGGAATGCATTTTCCGGACAATATTCCTCACCCAAAAAAGACAGGCAAAATCACATGCAGGTCAATATTGCGCTAGACGCAAAAAACCAAAAGAAACCAAATCTTTATGCAAGAGCTGTCCTGATAAATCACCACTATACATTGTACTTTGTTTTGAAATGTTTCATAAAAAACATGTAATGATAGTAATTTTTACAATAAAAGTTGTTCAATATAAGCATCTGACAGCTAAAGCAGTCTTGTCCATAAACAGCAAAAATTTGTTATTAGTAGACAAGGCGGCATATCACATCTTCGATTTTACTCTGTTAAAGCTAGTATGATTTGGTTTGTAATCAGTGGGAATAGTTACCTAACATACTACCTACCTATTACTTGAATTGCTCCAAACATTGGTGTTTTGTCGCAGAAATCTTGTAACGGGAAAAACCTAAAAAAGAGGCCTAATGTCCGTTACGGATACCGGAAGATGTTCAAGCCCGTAGCTCCAAGCCGAAGATGGGCGTGGTTCAAGTTAAACTTACCTCAAACGAAAAGATAAAAGCTTACACTCACAGAAACTCTAAATATGTCTTAAAAATAGTAACAATTAAGGGCGCCAGAAGCTGAAAATCAAAAGAAAACCATCGGCCAGCCCAGCAACTTCTCGTAGACTAACATCCTATTTATGGACTTCTTTCAAAACAACACCCTGTATAGAGATTTCTTACGAAATAACACCTTGTATATGGGTACCTTAGGGCATAACACCATATACAAAGGTGTTACCCACCAACCTGCCCAAAATGTACTAAAAGGAAGACAAATAGGGTTCACAGAACCCAGGGAGCAAAGCTCCCATTATTATCCTTAGGAGCGAAGATGGAAAAGCTCCAGGATACCCCGCCAAAGCGACCAACCAACCTACCCAATAAAGACGAAATCTACTAGTACACTTGAGTTAGTGGTTGAGCAACGATACCAAAACAGAATCGATAAAACCAAATGCAGAGCGCTTCCTCTGGAGAGGTCATTCATCGAATCATGAGATTATCGCATCATGGGATTCCCACAACTTAGAGGACCAGTCACACATCAATCACAACTCTGAACGACACGTCACTAAGTGAACCTAAGAACTCATAAGATTAAAATAATTATCTAATGTCATACAGTTACAAAGATACTGCAAACAAATTATTCTGACGATTTAAATGTACTAAAAACTGTCAAACAAAACGAGTACTTTTCTTTCAAAAACAAACAGACATTTTACTCTGACATTAAATTTAATCTTTCTGCTTAAATTCAATTTACAACATTGAATTGCTGTTTCAGGTTTACCTTCAACCGCACAGAGTAGTTTTCCAAATCAAGATTCAGCTCTCCAAATTTGTTTTTGTAAAGCATCAGTATTTATCTATTCAAGTACTTATACATTTTATATGAGAAAAGCAGGATTGATGGGCATGAACATACTAACAAATGTGTCCACAAGTATGGTAATAATTTTCTAAATTTAGATGTATTGATATAATTATAAATATAAATACAAATAAATATAATCTATAATATGTAGCTACAAATTGTGCTTTCATTTGGGAACACATCAAAAGTCGACAACAAATTCAGTTTTAAAGTAATTCCAAAATTCGTTAAAAAATATACGCATGGTGTTATTTTACTGGTGTGCTAATTTCAGCTGTGTAGTAATTAAACTTCATGAAGTTAAATTTGTTCGTAAATAGAGAATCACGTTGATGAATTCTCCTAAGTTTATTTCAAAACCAAAACAGAACTTTTAGGCCTGACTACTTAACTTCGTTTAGAGAAAAATCATGGTATCGTTTTGTAGAACACAACCTACTGTTTTAGGTGGTTTCTGGAGAGGTTGTAAAATAGAGAGAAAATGTCGATTTTCAAATTTTATAAAACAATCCTTTACAAATAAAATTAACTGAGATATTTATTGGAAGATGGATTTTTTCTGCCGATATTCAAGAGCTTCCTGGGGTATTATCTTAGAAATCGATCTTTACTTTCAAAGAACTACACAGTAGGGTGGAGCGAAAAATCGAATTTTAAATAATTGTAATGGAATACCGCGCAAAAGTTGAATTAATAGCTTGAGATAAATTGTGCAGAATATCTGTTAAAAACACTGTCATCTTGAAGTACCCCAAGGACACGAAATTTGGAGAAAATCCTCACCACCGACACTAATTCATAAAGAAAGAAATCAAAAATACATTGAAAAAGTTGAAAAGTTTAAGTTAGATTCGAAAAGACTTTTTGATATTTGATCATGTAAACGCAGCAGTTGGGAAAACTGTAACTGTGAAAAAAAATTGTCCAGTCCCATAATTAGAAAGAGACTTTTTAACTGACCAAAGAACTGCCAGAAAAATGATAATCGGTTCCATCGATAAATTGGAGTCATTAAAAATACTGAAGCACCAAAAGGGGGTATCTAAAGAAAACCTTTATCGAAACGCAGAAGAAACTGTTGAAATTTACAAAAGCGGCAATCAACAATGATGTTTGTTTATTGACGTTTCAGATACGGATTATGAAAAACCTGAAGTAGTCCAAACAGACCTGGCTTTTATAATTCCAACAAACAATAAGAAAAGAATAAATGACGATATAAAAGAGCTAGAAACAGAAGGTTCCAGTTCAAAACAGATGCGAGTTAAATTTCTCTCAGCTGCACCTGAATACGATCGCACAGGCGTTTCTGACAGATCAGTTGCCATAATTGCTTCTGCAGTTTTGCGAGACGCTGGTATCATAAGCCAAGAAAATCCAAGTTTTATTGTGGACCGTTCTAAAATTCGACAGGCAAGGACTCAAATGAAACAATCTCTTTAAAACAACAATGAAAAGAAACAATTGGTAGCGTTGTACTTTCATGATAGAAGGGATAAAACTCTAAATGTTAATAAAGTAGCTGAGACATTCCATGGGTCCGTTAAGATGGAAGACACTACATGCTTCTTAAAGAAGCTGGTGATGGTTATATTGTTCACGTAATTTGTGAAAAAGAGGCTGATGACAATATAAAACAAAGTATTTCACAATATTTTAAGGAAACAAATGATATTTCAGCGTTGTTAGCTGTCGGCTGTGATGAGACAGTAGTAAATTCTGGGTCGAAAGGTGGAGTGATTCGTTTTTTAGAGGTAGAGTTGAAAAGAAATTTGCAATGGCTTGTCAGTTGCATTCTAACAAACTTCCCTTGAGACACCATCTCCTATAGTTATTTGGATGGTTACACTTCAGGATCTCGATGTCTTTCTGGTCCAATAGACAAAAATTTACAAAATTATTGCGAAAACTTTCCGTCTCATCTTAACAGAATTACCAGACATTACTACCGAAATCATTCTAAGGAGCGATCAAAAAGATTTTTATCAAATAATGACAGCAATTTCAACTGGCAATTGTCCAGTGGCATTAGTAAAAAAGCAACCAGGGCAACTTTCTACTTACTACGGCCAATAGAATTCTATGTTTGTACATATAGCGACTTCAGAACCAACTGAAAATCTACAAGTTTCCGCAACATTTGTAATGAAGGTATATGTGGTTTAAAATTAAAAGCAAGACATCTCCCATCTAAGGAGCTTACCACTTATGGGAAACCATTAAAAGAACAAGATATTTACGAGAAGATTTAAAAAAAATTATTGACTCAGTAATTGAAAGAAATGGATACTATGGTCACCCTAAAAATGTTTTGTTATGTATATTAGCTGACAGCAACAAAACTTTAAGGGAATTGGCCTATAGACGATTAATAAAAGCTCGTTCCCAAATTAAAACACTAAACTAAGTATTATTGAATTTGTAATCGCTGCATTAAATTTCAATGCTTGTGTTTATAGGGAGTTGATTCAGTGGCAGAATTTATTCGTGGCAAAACCACCGCTCACTTCTACTTTATTCGTGGAGATATTGTGAGAAGTAATGGAAAAGAGTATGATGCCGTGAAATACCGTTTCTTCCATAACATACACAAGCCGTCGAAAGATGCATCAAAGTAGTGACAGAAGCTTTGGAAGCGGTATGTAGCCATGAAGAAAAAGATGGTTTTATAAGAGCAAGTTTGAAATCAAGGAATGTTTGTATTACTTGTTAAGTACTGTGTGAAGTTGACCCTTCACCACCCTCTTTTCAGTTGTTACACAACCCCATTAAGGAGGGATTACTATATGAATTCCTAACGGTTGTAAAATAGTATATTAAAATACAAGTTGCAGAAGGCATCTACGATGGTGGTCTGAAAAGTTTCCGACCTCAACGGTGAAGATGGCAGCACTCGTAAATAAAAGCTACTGAATTTCGTTGTTCATCTGTTGACAGTTACTCACCAAAGTTTCAGCCATTTTGGACGCGCAGTTTTTATGTAACAGTCGTTTGAGTGAGTTGATGTGAGTTTGTTTGTGAAAATAGACAAAATCGAGTATCGAGCTGTCATTAAATATTTGTTTTTGAAAGGCAATACGCCTTCGCAAATAAAAGATGAGTTGGATTCTGTGTATGGGGACTCTGCACCATCATTTACCACAGTGAAATTTTGGGCTGCTGAATTTAAGCGTGGCCGTAAGAGCTTGGGAGACGATGAACGTTCGGGACGTCCAAAAACTGCAACTACCGACGAAAACATCGCCAAAGTTCACCAAATGGTGCTAGACGACCGCCGAATTAAAGTGAGAGAGATAGCAGAGGTTATGGACATGTTAAAAGAACGTGTTTGTCACATATTAAATCAACATTTAGGCATGAGAAAGCTGTCCGCGCGTTGGGTGCCGCGTTTGCTCACGTTAAACCAAAAACGTGTTCGAATAAATATTTCCAACGCTCTTTTGGCGCAGTTTAGGCGAAATAAATCCGAGTTTTGGCGCCGATTAATTACTGTAGATGAAACTTGGATACACCATTATACGCCCGAAACAAAAATACAATCCAAACAGTGGACTGCTAAGGGGGAACCGGCTCCAAAAAAAGCAAAAACTGTTTTCTCGGCTGGGAAAGTGATGGCGACTGTTTTTTTGGATAGTCATGGAGTTATTTTAATCGATTATCTTCAAAAAGGAAAAACCATTACAGGAGCATACTATGCATCATCACTTGACAAACTGAAGGCAGAACTTGCGAAAAAACGGCCACATTTGCAAAAAACGAAAATCCTGTTTCACCAACCTCAGCGGTTGCCATGGCGAAAATCCACGAATTACGGTTTAAACTGCTTGACCATCCGCCTTACTCACCAGATCTAGCCCCAAGCGACTTCTTTTTGTTCCCTCATCTAAAAATTGCGCTCGGAGGACAAAGAGTTTCGTCAAATAAAGAGGCAATCACCTTCGTGAACAATTATTTTGCAGAGAAAAATGCCGAGTACTATTTGGACGGGTTACAGAGATGGGAGCATCGCTGGGAGAAGTGTGTAGAGTTACAAGGAGACTATGTTAAAAAATAAAAAAAAATTTTCAGAAAAAATGCATAGTAGGGTGGGCCGAAAAAACAAAAAATTTTTTTTCAAGTCGTAATACTGCAAAAAAGTTGCGAATTGGGGAGACTAAAAAGGGTTAAAAAAGGAAATAAAATCGGTTTATATCTTCCGGTCGCGCATGTACTCTAAAGTTTGCCGAAATTTGGAAAAATTCACATTTTTACGATAATTTTTATCATTTTTAAATTAGCCTCTTTCCAAATGTAATAGCTCAAATTCTTATTTATTAGAACCACAGATAATACTGTTTAAATATTACTTAAATCAGTCATCTTCCGGTCGCGCATTGCCTTCAAGGTTAATGAAATTTTGAAAAAAAGTTACAAATAAAGGTAGATTATAGTTCACGGAAAAAATTTCCACTGCAAAGTCTGTATTTTGATGGAAGGAAGGACGACACGTTAGTAGTAGATCAAGCTCGTTTGAAAAGGCTCCGTGGAGTAAAAAATTAAGAGTATTGCTCGCTAATTCAAGGACCTGGTTCAGTCTACATCGGCGATGTTACTCCAACTTCAGGAAGTTTTGAATATATTGTCACTTCTATTATTTCTTATCTGTCTGGTCGGGGTATTTCTCTTGAAAAATTAATTTTTATAGGATGCGGTCGCACTGAGTTAATACAGGTTGGGAAAACGGTCTGATTCGCCGAATCGAAATACATTTGGGAAACCGTTATAATGGGCAGTTTGCCTTCTTCATTTTAATGAACTGCCATTCCGGCATCTGTTTTAATACCTAGACGGTAAATCAACAGGTCCAAAATCTTTGAGAAAGCCAATCAGTGAAAAGCTAAGTGGCTGCGAAAAACGTCCAGTGATTCGCTCAAGAGTATTGGCTGTCAGATCCCCCCAATAGACAGCAGTAGACTAAGTAAGGATCAGCAATATCTACTCGATATTTCTATGGCAATAAAGTCAGGAAACTGTAAAGAGGATTTGGTTGTACGAGTCCTGGTCCCTTGTCACACTCGAGGTGGTTGACAACAGCAAATCGAACTCTCAGATTGTACTTAAGTGAAGAAAGTCCCACACCCGAACTTCAAGAAATAGTTGTATTTATTCTGAAGTCATACATGCCAATGTGGTTTAGTTTTAAAACAAGTAAATACTTTACAGACGGACCAAAACTTGTGTACCAATTAATACAGTCTTCAAGGTACCTGCCTGCAGATTTACGTAATATTGTCGACCCTGTGATAGAACGAAATTGCTTTTTTCGGTCATCGAGAACATTTAATGTTAGCCATGGCACAAGATAATACAAAACACATAAGAGAGCTCGGACTTCAATGAATTCTAAAGGCGAGACAGTTAGATCAGAAGAGAACAACTATCAGAACACTCATGCCGCCAAAACTCAATTTCAAGGCTCAACACTACTCGGAAATAATTAACTGGATGGATTGTGATTTATCTTCTTTCCCATTATTAAAAGATATCAGTGATGATGAATTTAAATTACATATTCAAAGTGACTCAGTCCCTAATTGGGATATAACACTCAAGACATTCCCAGTTTACACAGGCAGTTAAACGATCTCTGAAACTCCTGACAGAAGCCTCAATTAAAAAATAAAAATTTTAAATTTAGTGAATTTCACGGTGGTTGGTGACATTTATGTGGCGTAATTTTGGGCGGCTGTGAAAAAAACTTCTTTTTCATTTTTTTCTATTTTGTTTTTTTCACAGCTGCCCAAAATTACGCCACATAAATGTCACCAACCACCGTAAAATTCACTAGATTTAAAATTTTTATTTTTTAATTTAGAAGATGGTATAAAGCGGCAAAATAGAAAAAATAGTATAAAACACTCGTTGCAAAAGCTCCTTCAAGTACTCATTTGTTCCTCAACTCGCCGCTATGCGGTTCGTTTCGGAATTTCAAATTCGTGCTTGAATAGATGCCTCCTCAACTTGTATTTTAATATACTATTTTGTTAGGGCCTCGCAGTCACGGCTAACACGATTTTATTTTGGTTTCATCGAATACTATACAAGCAGGTAAGAGTTCTACTTGTTCAGTTAACCATTGATGGCTCGTATAGTAAAAGCAAGTAGTAATTGTGGCGTTACACGGCGTGTAATTCTCATACCAATTTTATAGCTAAAAAATTTCTGTTTTCCAAAGAAAATCTTTAGGGTATTCGAACAAAACAGACTTTCACCTGTGGTCCTAAAAAATATTGTTCAGTAGCAACGATGCTGACACCTTATGTAAGGGCTATGCCTTATACTGTCGTCGTCATAGAGTCGCTACGACCGCCATTCGAAAACGCTCCGAAAATACAACAGCACTAATTTTCAAATCTAGCCCTCACTCTTCGAAGATTTATTAATGAAACGAATCTGTAGCAAGTCCTTCCAAGGCGATAATCAAAAATATATGCTGGTAGTATAGACTGATCCACGGTTTAGGTTATTATTCTCTTTCCGCTTTTAAAGTTTATAATTTTCTACAACTTAAATAAAGTACAAAGCTTATTAGCTACCACTTTATGAATATTCAATTACATCTCAGCTTCGAAAAATATAAAATTTAAATACTCTGCATTTGATGTACCTAGATGTAATACAGATTTCAATCAAATCTAAAATCTATTTTTCATTTCTACTTGAAATAGAACAAACCCCTAAAAGCTATATGTAGAGTATTAAAACAGGCAATATCTAATGCGAGACGTTTCGTGTCTAATCTAATTATGACAAATAGGTAGATATCCCCCATTTTCAGACAAAATAGTCATTTCGAAACTAAACCTATAGGACAGGAGTGGGCGTTATTTTAAAACATAAAGCATTTCGCTGACAGCGCAATAATTTATAAAATGAAAGGCAATATAAGCGCTTAGTAAACGAAAAATTTCCAGCCTGAGAACCGCCGAATGTTTAGCGCGAGATTCGAAGCGCCCCCGTAATAATAAATCAATAAAGCCTAATTTACAGATTTATGAACGTCTAATATGCAATTCTTTTGTAGTACGTTTTTAAAGCTTTCGTTTTTAGGGGAAATTTAATTAGTTCCATACTTTTAAACAAATGTTGCAGGAAGTTAAGAGAGGGCGGAATTCCCTTTTAAACCTAAACAAACAATTTATAGACAAGACAGTGTATAAGGAAAAAGAGAAACTCCCATTACTTCAAGTTTAATGTAAAGCTTGTGGAAATTCGGCGAAATTTCTCTCTGCGTTTGAACCGTTGAATTAAACTGCAACATTACCTAACCTAATTTGCATTGTTTTCGTGCTAGTGCTGACGATCCTTTACACGAAAAAGAACAAAATAGTCTCATGTAAACGTTATATTACAACATAAGTTCCTTCACTGCATTCCTTCCTCAGTTTTCATGCAAAGCTACCTACTTTAATAGTCATCCCGAGATGAAATAAGAATTGCTTGTAGTAAATATTAAGATGATATTTTAGGTAAAAAAAGTAGCATCTTAACAACTTATATGGGTAATACAAGTAGTCCATTTATCAACTCGATGTTTCATAAAATTTTCATGTTTCAGAGAATACTGGGAATATAATGTTTGCTTAGAACATACAAGATTAATATCAGATTTTTCATAACACCAGGAATAAGCCAGTTCGAAAGAAGGAAAAAACAACATTAGTCTCTACTTTACCAATTTACAGGAATCAAAGATCAAACATTCGCGCTGATTGAGTAAACACAGATGTCTGTAATCATCACTTTATATAAAATTTAACTTTTAGGATGCAACTTCTCATCCATTTCCTAAATTGCTTCGCCGGTGTTTGTGCTGATTGATAAGTGTGTTCGCAAGCAAACTTTGCGCTGTGCTGGAGTAAACAAAAGTGTTATGTGCACGTTTCAAACACGTAATAGTTTTAGAATGTTGCACATAACTTTATATTATAGTGGGGATCTACTAACATTTTATCGTATTACAACAAATATTAAATGCAGTATGAAATATCAGTTTGTACGCGCAAGAAAAATGCACTCTATAAATATTCATATGAAGCAACAAAAAAACTCACTGTCTGTTTTTGTACAACTTCTAGTTCTCGTTTTTGAAAGTAAGTTTTAGATCTTGATCTACCATATAAAATGGTGATATCCATTAGCGGTATTTTATTGCTAGGGGAGGAATCCTCATTATTATCTTTTTCTTGACTTCTTTACTTAATAGCCTCTACAATTAAACGCTCGTATACAGTAGAAAGCAAATAACAGCAGGAAACTTGTCAATTTCAAGGTTTAATTTTCAAACCTTCAATGCGATATGCATCCTTTTGTACATACAGTGTTTACTACGCTTTAAAGGTTACCTAGTAGTAGGTCTGTATTGATTTATTTCTAGTTTTTCACGTGACACTAACGGAACATATGTCAGCTTAGACATAACCTGATGATGAGAAAAGAAAGAAGAGATTGTCATGTAAACCTAGGTTTAGCTGGTTTTCAACTGATAACATTTAATAATAAGTGAAAATCGGCCAACGGAACGGTTTAGACACAGAAGATAAAGATAATTAAATGCCATTGGTTACAAAAATACAAGTGCCAAAAAGAGAAGTGGGTGATGGCAAGTGTTCTAAAGAAAATGGAAAAATACTAAACAAATGACATAGAAAATCCAACGCCTTGAAGGACGCGATGGGTATTGAGCAAATTATGTTAAATAGGCTCAATATTAAAAATTTTCTCTTTCTTAATATAGAGTCTTTTAACATGCTTGTCAAACTATTCTGTTTGTATCCGCTTGTTTTGACATTTCTTGATTTAAGCAATATGCAAATTTTAATCGGTTGGACGAGTTTGATAGGAGGCTACCTGTTGGGTTACGAGAAGTAGATGTCATTATCATCGAACGTTGAGACCTACAACAAATTGTCAATATTGTCGTTCAGGTTGCTGGCTGTTAGAGACAAATTTTATACAAACAAAACAATTTCAGGTAAATGTTTTGCTGAAGGAGGTAGAATTATATCATTGCAAAATATATTTGCTTCATAAGACATCTAGGCTCTTTTCGTACCGTTAACATCAGAGGTAGCAATTCTGACAGCAGAGCACCAACGCCAGCGACTACAGTGCACTGTGGGTTCAACTACCTAAAAAGCTGGTCAAAATTCAAATTTATCACGTTCACAGAAATGCCCTTGTAAATTTTAATAGCACGTATTTCTGTGCATGTTAATAAAGGCTTTCATAAACTATTCTTTAATTATAGGATGCTATTAGGCTGTATATACAGTTTGTTAATTGTTTGTAAATAAAACTATGAGTATTATTTCATGTAACAATTTTAATAAATACAGAGCGCTTTCAGTCACTAAGTAGCACCCTCAGTGTATCTTTGGAATTGAATAAAATTCAAATAAAAATATGTGATACAACAATGACAATTTAAATTTGTTTTCAGATAACAAATTCTATAGCTTATTATTTTTTTGCAGATTCTTCAATGCATAAACCCAAATGCATAGATTTGTTTGTGCAGAATGTCGTGTTGACTCGTTTTAATATACGATAAACACGATATTAAACAAGTTGTGTATTGCCTCTGCAGCGACATATCAAGAAGATGGTAATGAATTAGGCGCATAGAGAAGCATGAAAATACCAATTAGTTGAAAAAGGATAGCTAATTACCCTTATTGAAATTACCACCTACGAACATTTCAGATGAAAATGCACCATCCACTTTAAGAGTACGACAACCACAAAAATTGTTTCTGGAATGTAGTGAAAGAACCAAAAAAATAAAACTCAAAAACTTCTAAAGCAGCTTAAACAATTTTTGATAGAGAATCAAAAATATACAAAAAAAACTGGGGGTTCCCATTTTAATTTTCAAAGCTACCCTTCACTCCCCCTAAGTGAGGGTGGGGGTGATTTTCACGTGTCATGTTTAAATAGATCTTTAAAATTAAAAGAACACGTATTTCGTAAGTTTCTAATCTGAAGCGTATTTCTCGAGATATTTAAACGATTCCAGACTTTTGGGCCACCCGGTATACAGTGTGTAAATAAAGTAAGGAATAATATTCATATTTTTTTTCATTATCCCAGTTTGGAAGAAAAGCTCGGACAGGTCAATTTTATTTTTTTCCTCCGGATTTTATGGACCTTAATTTTAATTTTTTACTATTCTGGGAACTATGATGTCATCGACTTTTCTTTTCGTAATGGAACTCCCTTCTCTTTTAGCAAGAAACAAAAAGTAAATTTTTTTCTGAGTTCAGCAATAACCCACATAATGATATTAAAAATTAGTAGTTTTAGAGATATGGAGGATTTGACGATAATAATTAAACTTGAAATTTTAATGTTTTAATTGTCTGGTATCAACAGGACGGTGCACCACTACATTATTCACTTCGTGTTAGAGAATACCTAGATGAAGTTTTTCCTAATAGATAGATACTACACTTGATTTTTCCTCTCTTTTAATTTATAAAGTTTGGTTGCACAGTAGTTGGAATCAGAATACAAAAATTTATAAAGCAGCAGAAATCATCATCTTGTGAAGGAAACTTTGCTATCACTTTAAAGATTTTCTAAATTACAAATTTTTGCCTTCTGCTTTTAAAACTTTTGTGCTGTTTTATAAATATTTTGTCTTAGATTGTGTTACTGTAGCATTTTATTTATGTACAGAAGTACCTGGATTGGTTAAGAAGTAAGTTTCTTAGAATTTCACTTGATTAACACTAAAACCTTGACAGTGATCAATGAACTGCAAGTTAACTTAAATATTCTGAACGACTGATTTTGCAAACAGAATGTTCAATAATAATAATCCTGATAAAGGTAAAGATAAGTTTTCACAATAAAAAGACAAATTCCTTAACTGTCAACAATCAAATGATAGATGGAACCCTAATGACGAAGGATAAAGTATCTTGGCGTCTACCTTGACAGCAAACTCAAATGGAGTATTCACATCAATCAAAAGTCAAATCAATGTTATACATGACTCCGTTTGTTATAGCTATTAATATAAAAGTGTGAAAGAGATGAGTTTTACAACTTGGGGCAACAAAACCTACCTATTAGACTGTTACCAAAACTTCCCCCAGGACATATTTCCACTAAACGAAACTGGCAAATGAAATATTTTATTTTTATGTAGAATTATTGTCATATGTATGACTGCAGTTTGCGAAGACGTTGATTGCTGTTCGGATAGTGAGAAGTCAAACTAGTATTACCTGTTCTGATTTTCTGAAGTATCACTTGTCAGGGAACGTTTATAGGGCGACTTCTTATATATCCTGTAATGTAATTTA